>PVKA01008177.1:0-74161 GCA_004027165.1 Ctenomys sociabilis | reverse complement strand
TTGTTTAATATGTCTTCAATATCTCACTGTATACCTATGCCATTAATTTTTTTTTTTTTTTTTTTTTGTCTTTTTTTGAGACAGGGTCTCACTATGCAGTTCAGGCTGGTCTTAAGCTCGCTTTGTAACTCAGGCTGGTTTCGAACTCACAACAATCCTCCTGCCTCAGCCTCCTGAGTGCTGGGATTACAGGCATGCACCACCACACCCGGCACCATTGAATATTTTTATAGCATAAATTATTACACAATATTTTTAAAACTCCTAATCCCCAGGTCTACCGTGCTGGCCACTGAGATGGCACTTGAGACTGGGCATGGTGGCGCGCACCTGTAATTCTAGCTCTTGGGATTCTGTAATGAGGCAGATCACCATGAGTCTGATCTAGTAGTAAGACCCTGAATACCCTGGAGGCCCTTCCCTAAAATACAAAAAAAAAAAAATCTTATTATTAGATTGGTTGCCATTTGTTCTGATGTGTAAAGCAATACTTTTTTTTTTTTTTTTTTTGGTGGAACCAGGGATTGAACTCAGGACCTTGTGCTTGCCAGGGAAGCACTTACTCTACTGAGCCATCTCCCTGGCCCCAGCAATAATTTCGACAAACATCAGTATAGATACCTGTCATGTTATTTTGTGGATGAACTTCTAAGGTGAAATTTTGCCATGAAAGGAATGCATAGATTTATAGTTGAGATACATAGTTCCACATTTTTCTACCCATGTGAGAGGACTCATTTCCTTGAAGCCCATATTGCACTTTTGATGTTTTTAATTAGTCAGAAGGTGTATCTCATTGCTTTATTTTTTTCATTTCTTCGATTAAGATTGGCATAAGCAAGGTCCTGAGTTTGATCTCTGGTATCACCAAAAAAAAGAGTGGCATTGGCTATTTCCTTCTACATTATCCATACACATTTGTTGATGTATGTCAATGCATTCTTTTGTTTCTTGTCATCTTTATTATTATTTTAAGAGCTTTTTGTAATTTATTAACTTGAGACATAATTTTTTTCCAAAAGTTATTTGCTTTTTAATTTTATTTACACTGCTTTTTACCAGAGTCCTTAAAAAATTCTTTTTCTCAGCCGCTATGTCAGTAAAAGAAGTTCTCCAAAGCTTAGTTGATGATGGGATGGTGGACTGTGAGAGGATTGGCACTTCAAATTATTACTGGGCTTTTCCAAGTAAAGCTCTTCATGCCAGGAAACGGAAACTGGAGGCTCTCGAATCTCAGGTAAGCGGCCACAGTTAAAGATAACAGATTTGGTCTGTAACACAAACACTTGTGGCATCTATTCCTTTCTTCATTTAGTGGCTTTTCATTTTTGACAGAATTATTTGGTGCACAATTTAAAGATGGTCAGCATCTCTGCTTTCCTCTCTAGACATGGCTGGAGATGCACATGGGACCAAAGTGTGTCTGATGAGAATGTGCTGGATTTGATCTGCAGTGCCGCAAACCAGCAGTGGTGCTGTAGGCTTAGGGTGCTTCAGCTTTCATTCCCCCCATATCATGATGTTCTTTTCTGGTATTTTAGTTTCTTTTTTGTAATCAATAATCTTCGGGAGGGGGCAGTTAAAGTTGGGTTTATAGAGGAATTAGTGGGGAAGTACAGAAAATTCCTCCCTTGCCCCCTGTCATTACCTGCAGTATCCTCATTCACCTGTACGTGCATTCATTCATCCATCCTTTTTGATTCAGGACCTCATTGTGTGCCCCGGGCTAGAGCTCACTGTGTAGTGCAGGCTACCTGTAAGCCATGATGCTCCTGCCTCGGCCTTCTGAGTGCTGGGATTAGAGACTAGAAGTAGCCTGCCACCCAACCCAAGCCCCCTGTTTCTTAGACACTGTGTTAGACAGATACATTTGTTATACTTGATGAGCCAATTTTGATTTCTCAGTATTAACTACAGACCAGTGGGGCTTATTCTTTGTTGTGCATTTTGTGAGTTTTGACAAATGTTTGATGATTTGTCCACAATTACAGTATCATGCAGAATAGTTTCACTGCAAAATCCTGTGCTCTTCTGTGGTGGATTGTCAACACCCAGCTGAACTGAACTAGTATGGTGCTCCGTGTGGGAGGCCTACCTAAGGGTTGTTGCCAGTAGCACAAGAGTAGAAAAGAGGAGAGGCCATTTGGGAACCTTTGGAAGCTGCTGCTTTGGGCTGTTCTGCTGGGGGACCTTGTCATGCTGACTTTCCTGGTGAACGAGTCTGTCCTCATCATCAGGACCTCATCGAGATCTCCCTGCTATTGAGGATGGCTGTGGTACTTGTCAAGGGAGCGCTGGTTCTTACCTTGAGTGTTGGTTTCTGGCTCTAGTGCAGATCCCTCAGCCCACTGGCACAGACTTTCTAGCTTCCACCATTGACCTTGGGGCCTTCCCAGCACAAGTCTGTGGAGCAGGCCTGCTTGGGACATTGTCTTGTCCCAAGCAATGCCTTGCCCCAGCTGAATTCTTTGGTCTTTAGTTTGTAGACAGATTTTCTGCATTCTTTTTGTATGTGATTCTTGGGGTAAGGTGACTACTCTAAATAATCTGGAGCCTGGGAGAGGTTTCAGTCGAATAAGTGCTTGCCTGGCAAGCCCAAGGTTCTGAATTCAATCCCCGGTTCTGGCAAAGAATAATAATAATAATTTTATAAAACATGTATACTGTATTATATTTTTCCTTGCAAAACCTTCCTCTCCTCCAACCTTTGCCTTCCCCACTGATCTTTATGCTGACCCCATAGTTTTTATCTTTTCCAGACTATCATACCCTTGATATCATACAGTGTGCAACCGTTTCATGCTGGTTTAACTAAAACAATATGTATTTAAGGTTCTACCATCCCTTTGTGATAGCTTGATAGTCCTTTCTTCTTTTTTTCTGAATAGTATTTCTTGGGGTGAATATACCAGTTTCATTATCCTTTGAACTATTAATATCTTGGCTGCTTCCAAATTTTGGTATTTATAACTGTTACAGATATTTGCATGCAGGCTTTTGTGTGAACATAAGCTTTCAGGTCTCTTGGTTAAACACCAAGGAGCGTGATTGCTGGATTATATTGTAAGTGTGTGTTTGGTTTCCAAGAGGCTGCCAAGGTATCTCCAAGGTGGCTGGGCCATTTATGTGTCCAGCTGCAGTGAGTGAGTCCTCTTCCTGTCCCATGCCATCGCAGGGTTTGATGATATCAGCCCTTTGTCTTTAACCATTCTAGTGAGCGTGTGCCATTCCTTTCTTGTCTTCACTTGCAGTTTTCTACAAACATGATGTGGACCACCTTTTCACATATTTCTCTGTCACCTCTATGAAAGGAAATGTTTGCTTAGAATTTTTACCCACTTTTTTAAAAGTGGTTTTTTTGAGCTTATGAGTTGTAATAGTAGGTATCCAAAATAATTGCATTTTAATAGGATGCATTTCCTTTGTAATTTTGCCTTTTTTTTCTTTTTGGCAGAACCAGGGATTGAACTCAGGCCTTTGCACTTGCCTGGCAAGTGCTTATTCTACTGAGCTATCTCCCCAGCTGTAATTTTATGTGTTTTATTTAACTGCTCGATTGCTTGGTAACTCTATGTTCAATTATTTGAGAATTCCAAGGCTGTTTTCCGAAAGAAGCTATACCATTTTTATCTTCCTACCACCAGTGTATGAGCCTTCCAGTGTCTCCACAGCTTTCCCAAATTTGCTACCTGACTCTGATGCTTGTCATCCTGCTGGTTGTGAAGTGGTACCTTGTGGTTTTGTTGTCCAAAAAAAATCACACCTTGTGGGTGATTAATGAATGTTTTCATACACCTTCTGTCCATTTGTGAGCTTGCCTTGGTAGAATATTTATTCTTGTTCATATCTTTCTTGGCTCCCCCCCTTGTTGAAGACAGGGTCTTATGTAGTTCAAGCTTCCCTTGAACTCACTGTGTAGTCCAGGCTGGCCTTGAACAGATGCCTTCATTTGCAGGTATGCCCTACCATGCCTAGCTCTTTGTCCATATCTTGTTCATCATATTGCAGTTCTTTTAAAAACTCAGCTATGTGATTAGAAACATTATACCAGGCCATATTAGTCAGTTTTTCATTGCTATAAAAATTACCTGAGATAATTAACTCAGAAAAACTTATTTTGGCTCATAGTGTTGAGGCTATAGCCCATAGCTGGTTGGCCCGTGTACTGCTGAAGTCTGTGGTTGTTAGCCTTTGGCACTCTTGGGGGGGTGGCAGAACCTGCAGGAGGAGGGGCCTAGTGGGAGGAAGTTAGGTCACTGCGGCTGTGCCCTGAAGAGGACACTGAGGCCATAAGCCCTTCTCTTCTTCACAGAAGCCATGAAGTGAGTGGCTTCCTTTGCCACACACTTACCATCATGATGCACTGCCTGCCCAGAAGGCCAAAAGCAGCAGGGCTAAGTGAGTCTGGACTGAAGCGTCCACAACTGTGAGCCCAAGCAAACCTTTCTCCTTACAAGTTTATTGTCTCAGGTATTTTCTCACAGCCAAAGGAAACTCACACGGCCTGAGTGCTCCGAGTGTGTAGAAAGGCGGCACATCACACCCAGAGTGCGTTAAAGCCAAGGACAGGGGTTGAGGCCCATTGTCCCCTTGAGGGAACATACCCAAGGCTTCCAGATCTTCCTAGACCCTGCTTCCTAAGATTGGTACATCCCAGTAGCGTCACCCTGGGGGACATTTTCCTGTTCTTTTTTCTCTTTAAAGAATTTCCTTGGTCTTTCTTTCTACTTAGCCAAATTCTAAACGTCTGTCCTTTCAGAAACCTTCTCAAGTGCCCATTGCTAAAGGGCTCTTGTTCATCTCTAAACTATATTTTTATTTTATCACAAAATACATTGTTTGGCATGTACTGTAGATTGCCTACCTAATAAACATTGTCCTGTTGTTTACTAGCAAAGCACTTACTTGGAGGAAATAGTATTCCAAATAGAAAAATCTCATCTTTCCCTGGCCCCTTGCAGTTTTGGGTGGTAATGCAATTAAGGGTCAGATAACTGAGGTATATGTAGGAATGAAACATAGATTCAAATTTCCAGGGAAAGAGTTCCTTTTTTTAAAATTTTATGTATTTGGTACAGAGTCTCACTATGCAGGTTGAACTCATAGTGATCTTCCTGTTTAACCCCTAGCACGGGGGTTACAGGCGTACACCAGAACATCCAGTTTCAGTGGCTGGCTCAGTGCGTCTGGGGATGGGGCTAGCAAGGCATGTGGTGCTGGGGGTCAAACCAGGGTCCCTGCTCTTGCCAGGCGGGTGATTAGACTGCTGAGCTATCTCCCCAGTCCTCATTTTCTTTATAAAGCCAAAACTCCTTGCTCTTCTATGTTGTGGCCATACTGTGACCCCTGGTGAGGAGCATGAGGCTGAAACTCTGTTCCCAGAGGATGGCTGCCCCTCAGTGACAAGGTCGGGGTGGAACGTAAGACACTGTACCAGCCTTAGGCAGCCACACTTCTGGATTTCATATTGCTTTCGAAAATTGAGCTATAGTTTAATGCAGTTTTAGTTAAGTATTCTGTTACATATTTGCAGGCTATTTTTAAATATGAGTTAGATCTTATATTAGTTACCTGTTTCTTCTTCTTTTATTTGTTTGTGGTGGAACCGGGGATTGAACTCAGGCCCTTGTGCTTGCCAGGCAAGCACTTACTCTACTGAGTCATCTCCCCAGCCCCTAGTTATCTGTTACTGTAACAAAAAGTGAAGCTTCAAGAAACAGACTTTGCTGTTGCGCTGTTTCTGCTGTTTCTGCGCTGTATCTGAAATCCAGATGTGGTTTCATTGGCCACCTGGGCCTGCATTCCCACCTGAATGCCTGCCCAGAAGCGGGTAGGCCTCACAGGTGAGCCCTACAGTTACTGGGTATAGCTCCTTGCAGACTCTTGGGTAGATTTTCCTCCTTAGTTCTCTACTAGAATGGGTTTCTCCACAACTTAAGAGTGTACGTGACGACACCCAGCTTTGCTCAGAGCAAGCACATGTCCAAGAAAGGAGCAGTCTATCTGTGCACCTTACAGCCCACTGCCTTTCTAGCATCCTGCTGCTTAATAATACATCATTAATTCAGCCTACGCTCAAGAAACAGGATTGCACCCCAACCTAAATAACAGGAGCAAAGATTGTTTGGGCTGTGTTAGAAGACACTGAGCACAGACTTTTAATTTTTTACATGTGTGTTTTCATAGATGTAGGGCTTACCTTCATAGTTCATCTTTTTATAGAACAGCTTTATTGAGAAATAGTAGACATACAAAATAAAATTCCTTGCTTTAGTGTTCATAATTTGATAGCTGTAACATGCATGGAAATTCTTGAAACCAGAGTCACGGCAAAGATGGCACCCCTCGCCCTAAGCTTGTTCAGTGCCCAGGCGTCTTCCCTCCTGCCCCCACCCCACCCCACCCCCCGTGCTGCCTCCTCCACCTCACCCCTCAGGCAGTCGCCCATTTGCTTTCTGCTCATGGTCATGGATTGTTGTTTCTTAAAATGTTGTGTAACTGGAGTCATGGTGTGTACCTTATTTTCATGGATTCATTCTGTATAATTCTAAGATTTATTCATGTGGCTATATGTATTGTTTTTATTGCTAGAGGAAATTAAACTGTATATAAAGTTTTATTATACCCTAGTTTATTGGTGAGTGTTTTGGTTTCAAACTGTTCTGTTAGGTATATAAATGTTTATAATCATGTCCCCTTGAGTATTTATCCTTTTGTCATTATGAAGTTGTTATACAGGTAAATTCTTTGCTCAGAAATGCACTCTGGTCACTCACTCCTCCCTAGGAATTGGCAAGGATTTGTTTCCAAGACCCCCAAGGAGATAGAGCCTATGCATTCAGGTCCCAATGTAAAATCATGCAGTATTGGCGTGTAAGACAAAGACTTATATGACACATCTTGCTGTAGGCTGAGTTGTGCCTAGACTACTTTTATACTACTTAGTGCAATACAAACTTTTGGGTTAAGTAGTTGTTATACTATATTGTCTAATGACTAATGACAAGGATTCAAAAGTCCAGCCATGTTCATACAGATGCAGATTTTTCCCCCTGAACTTTTCCAGCCCGTGGTTGAATGAGTCATTGTGGGGAGAACCCGTGGCTACAGTGAGCCAACTGTATAGGGAATCTTTCTTTTGACTAGCAAGGCATATCTTTTACTCCTGCTCAATTTTAATCATGTTTTGTATTTTCTATTAAAAATATGTTTCCTATAGGGAACAGATAGTTGAGTACTGCTTTTCTATATAACTTGAAAATGTCTGGCGTTTTACATATGGTGTTCCGATCACTCATATTTAATATGATCAACTGTATTATTAAATCTGCCAACCCATCTCAGCTAATTTGTTAGTTTGTTTGAGGCATAGTCTCGTTATGTAGTTCAGGCTGCCCTTGTACTCACTATGTAGCCCAGGCTGGCCTCAAACTCAGTGATCATCCTACCTTAGTCTCTTAAGTGCTGGGATTACAGGTATGTGCTACCATGCCCCACTTCATTAATTGTCTTTTAATTACTTAAGGACAAGAACTTCATTTTCCTTGTTCAGAACTTGGCAATTGAGACTGGGCATGGTGGCACACACCTGTAATCCCAGTGCTTGGAAGACTGAAAACAGGAGCATCACTACGATTCCAATCTGTATAGCAAGACCCTGTAGACCCTGTACTAAATACATTAAAAAAATAAAAATAAAAATAAAAAAATTGCAATTTTGAGTACTTACCTTTTTCTAGATAATTGTGCTCGAATTTGGGCGCAAAAGGTTCAGATTAAACATTTCTTGGTTGACTATTCAGTCAGAGAAATTCTTTACCTCTGAGGAAAAAGGCCAAATACACAGTTGTAATAATCTACTTAGAAGGGGTCAGGGAGATGGCTCAGTGCAGTAAGCACTTCCCTGGCAAGCTCAAGGGCCTGAGTTCAGTCCCCAGTACTGCCAGTCGTCGTCATCATCATCATCATCATCATCCTCTACTTAGAAAGTGAGGGATACTTGGGGTATTTTAATACAAGTAAGAGGTTTTTGCTAGTAACTATTTAAACATTGATGGCTGGCCAGATAACTCAGGGCACTAAAGCTTAGGATGAGGGTTCGATTCCTTGTCTCCCCATGCTGTGCCAGCCCCACTCTTGGAGCCTGCTGAGAGGTGGCTGAGAATAGGTGTGGTGGTGCTTGCCTCTCCTCTCAGTGTTTGGGAGACTGAAAACAGGAGGATCTCTTCGAGTCTGATCTGTGTAGTGAGACCGTGTAAAAAAAGAAAAATGTATTTTCATTATTTTTTCCTATTTTGAATGGTTGAAGAATAGGACTTTCTAATTCCTAATACTCTGGGTTTCTGGGTACACACTTGTGTAAGAGGTAGACAGCCTAACTCAAATTTGTCGCAGGCATCCTGTGAATTTAATTTCTGTCAAAATACTCCTCTCATTAGCTGGGTGTGCTGGCACAAACCTGTTGGGAGGCTGAGACAAGAAGATCTCCTTGAGTTTAAGGCTCACCTGGGCTTCTATCTAGTCTGTCTGTCTGTCTCTTTCCATGGTCCAAGAGTTGGCATCCAGAACACTTTGTGACACACCCTTGTCTCCCTTCCATCTTCAGTGACAGAAGTCAGAGCTTAATCTAATGTATCTGCTGCAAGTCTGAAATCAATCAGAGGCAGTAGCTCCTGTTTTACACACTGGAAATGATTCTAGTTTTGCTTCTCTTCCAGCTATACAATCTTGGAAGTTCTCATTAACCTTTTTAAAGCTTCATGTTCCCAATTTTAGAAGAGCGGCTACACCTCCAGTGGGTTGTGGCCTAGACACAGGGCCAAGTGTAAATGCTCGGTGCTGTAGGCACTCTGCTTGCAGCGGCAAGCCAGCTCCACATGGCCCAAGGCGCAGAAGATAAATGTATTTGTTCAGTCAAAACAAATATTTGAGCATCTGCTGTGTTCACACTATTTTGCCAGATTAGAAAAATATTCCACTTTTGTTATATAGTAAGGGGAAAATAAAGTTGATAATTAAATTAAGGCCATATTATTTTGGAGCTATTTTAGTGACTGGCCCAATTTTTTGTGCATATATCAAACAGGGGAGGCTGAAATTTTCTTGCCAGAATATATGCTTTTTTGCTGGCTTGATTGCTTAAGAGAATAGATTATAAACGTAGAAAATAGTGTTGTCACATTCTACTTCCCCTGTATATGTGACAAAAATATTATTGATTTTCTAAGAATAATTGTGTAGTAATTTATTTCTGCAAAGCTAAAATATTTGAATTGGGTTGAAAAACATAGTTGTTAAACCAACCTACTTAGCTGTGACACAAGTGCGTTCCTGGACTTTTCACATAAATTAATGGCTTTAAAGGACAAAAAAAAAAAAAGCTTTGCAGTGGAGCTAGGACCCCTTTGGATGCCCTGAAAAATCCTTCCCTGAGCTGCATGCCCTGTCTGACAGGCCTGTTTCTCCTAAGTCTTTGTTATTCTGTTGTGAATTTGTATGTAGCCGAAATGTCAGGCAAATATGGCATTCTTTATATCCAGAGGATATAGAGAGGTTATTAAAAGAAATGACTTTGAAATTAACCTTAAAAATAATTGTTTGTTAATTTAAAGAATTGTACCGGTGGTGTGTGCTGGTAATTCCAGCTCTTGGGAGGCTGTGAACAGTGAATCACAAGCCCCATCTAGTAGTGACACCCTGAACACCCTATAAACCCAGCAACTATGTAGCAGTTTTTAGTAGATTCTTATTCATAGTTAGTCAGAATTATGAAAATGAACTTCTTTTTCCCTTGCTTTACTGAGATCTTCCACAGTTCTTCACCCAAGTTCTGATTTACAGCCCATTCTTTACTAGTGAAAGGTACTTTAGGGGACAGATTTCCTACAAGTTGCTGTTAAAGGAAGCATTACATTTTGCAGTTCATACTAAGCTAGATTTTGGTGTTTTAGGAATTGCTAAGACATATTAGGATGATTTAAGAATTGGGTTTTCTTTAAAACCAAGTTTTAGAAATCAGTATATGAGATTCTTTATAGTTAAAACTGAGTGTAAAAACAGTAGGTCAACTTTTGGGCTATGTAGATAGCTTGAAGTTTTTTTATTAGTACATATTTGCCGTCTACCATGTTCACATAGGGGATTTGTACCTGTATGTAATATATCATAGTTCTTTTTTCCCATTCCCCTCCCCTCCCTTCAGCCCCTTTTTCCTCCCCATTTACAAAAGCAATGTTTCCATCTCTCCTTCCATTCTCCTCTTGGAACCCCTTCTCCCCTTCCTCCTGCCCCCTGCTCCTCTGCCCATTTGAAGGTGTTCCTCCTGCTTTCCAGGTTGCCTCCTCTGCTCCTTGTTTACCCTTTGGTTCCTGCCACAGGAGAAGCAGTGTGATGTCTAAACCTGTGTATCTGATTTACTTCACTCAGAGGTATGGCCTCAAGGTGACTCATTTACCTAAAAGTGACTCGAGTTCATCCTTCTTGTGCCATAGTGAATATGAATATTACACTTGACTGAATATGAATATCACATTTTCTTTATCCATTCATCCGCTTTATCCATTCAGCCAAGCACATGATCTGTTTTCAAGATTTAGCTATTACAAACCGTGCCACTATAATTATGAGTGTGTAGATATCACTGAGGTGTGATGCTTTTAACTCTTTTGGGAAGATTCCTAGAAGGGGAATCTCTGGGTCAAATGGAACCTCTATGGTTAGGGATTTTTGAAGAATCTCCATACCGATTTCCACAGTGATTGCACCAGTCTACTCCCACCAACAGCGGCAAAGGATTCCTTTTTCCCCACAGCCCTGCCAGCATTTGTTGTTGGTTGATTTCTTGGGAATGGCAATATTTTCTTGAGTGAGATGGAATCTAGTTGTTTCAATTTGCATTTCTCAAATGACCACTAATGTTTTTACAGAACTCAATTAGAAACACCAATAATGGACAATGATATTTAGCAGTTGACAAACTTTTATAACTGATGGGTTTGTAGTTTAGACCATAAGAGCAAACATGTCTGCATAGCTAAGCAGATATTAAATTGGGAATTTATATTTAAATTAGTTCCCCTACATTCTGTCTGATCACTGAGTCTTCCAGGTGGATTAGTTACCTGTTGCCCCCGGTCCCAATCAAGAGAGAAAGAGAGAGGATGCTCTCTTGGATCTGAGTCTAGCAAAATGTCTCAACTTACTGGGCCTGGATCTACCAAGTTTGAACTAATCCAGGTGGGCGTGGTTTGGATCTGGCTGCTGTGCTCAACCTGTGGAAGTGAACCCACTATGCCCCTCTGGCAAGATGTTCAGCTCCTGGATTAGATGGGTGGGTCTGCAGGGAGTTCTACTGGAGGGTTCCATACCAGGCTTGTCTGATAGAGAAGGTTCCAGTAAGTGTGCAGATGGTCCCACACACACATCAGGCCTAGGCTCTGGCTGGAAGGGAATCAGGTAAGCACGCAGAAGATCCCACACACGCGCCAGGCCTGGGCTCTGGCTGGAAGAGGCACTAATGATAAATGTTTTAGGTCTTTTTTTTTTCATGTATTTATCTGCTGTTTCTACTTCTTCATCTCAGAAGTCTCTTTTCATTTCAGATGCTTGGCTGGGGATACAACTCAGCAGCATAAGCACCTACCTGGCAAGTGCAAGATCCTGAGTTCAATCCCCAGGACTGCAAAAAAGAAAAAAAAAAAAAAGCCAGTATCATTTCAGATGCTTATTTTTTTAGATTCTTTATACTTAGGAGTCTAATTGTTTTACTTCTTTATATATTCTAGATATTATTCCTCTGTCTCAGGAGTAGCTGGTAAAATATTTTTCCCATTCTGGGGATTATCTCTTCACTTTGTTGGTTTCTTTTGCTGTGCCAAAGCCTTTTAACTTGATGTGATCCCAGTTATTGATTCTTTGTAATATTTCCTATTTGTAAAGGATACAAAGTCAACACTGCAAGATCAATAGCATTTCAGGCAAATAACATCTTTTGGAATAGTATCAAAAAAAAAAAGTAAGAAAGACTTAGGAATCAGTCTAACAAAAGAAGTGAAAGATCCTTACATTGAAAAAGTAGATCAAAGAAAGTACTGGAAATGGAAAGATCCCTTGCTCCTGCACAGGCAAGACCAATACTCCCAAAACTGCTATGCAGATTATTTTTTTAATTTATTTTTTATTTTATTGAAGTACAAATATCAATCAGACAGTTTCAAGACGCCTTAACAAGACAGATTTGATAAATTAATACATTGTAAACTGTTTTCATAATGTTTTGGTATCATACAAGGTGCATACATGATATTATATTTATAGATATTATTTTAGTAGATGTCTCTTATCAGTAAATTAAGAGTGTAGCTGCTTACTTATCTTATTTTTTATACATGAATTACATCAAAAATTCAATAATTATTTTCCTAGTGGATGACCATAGTATTAGAAGCCGACATAATATCCTGTCCAACCACCATTAGTGCAGATCTTGCCTCTCATAGGATTATGTAGAAGCACAGCGTTATCTATCCCAACTGTACTGTGTACACACACACATCATGATTTTTCTTTCTATACCCCTTCCTCCTGCTTTGCAGATTTAATGTACTCTTGGTCAGATTACCAGTAGCATTTCTCATAAAACTAGAGGAAACAATCTTAAAATTCATATGGAGCCAGAAGAAACCTAGAAAATAGCAAAAGCATTTCTGGGCAACAAAAGCAAGGCAAGGGTTTAATCCCCACCTTAAAATTATACTACAGAGCTACCATGATGTAAACAGCATGAATGTTAGGGGGAAAAAAACAGACCTGTGGATCACAATACAAGATGCAGAAACAACTCGAGCACAGTCATCCACTTTATGACAAAGGGCCAAACACTTCACTGGAGAAAAGATAGCCTCTAATAAATTGTGCTCTCTGTGAGCCAAAGTTTAAACCTAGACCTGTAACCCTCTCTGTACTAACCAAAAATACAAAGGATCTAAGATCTAAATATTAAAACAGAAACACGTAAAATGCTGGAATATGAAATTGGTACAAGTTTGAAGACATAGGCACAGGTAAGAACTTTATGCACAAAACCCTGATTGCACAGGATGACTTAGTATGGTTTAATAAAAATAGGTGTTGTCTCTACTGAAACTCATTTAGTTGGGAAATGTTTAGGGAAAGGTTACTATGGCAGGCATGGTGATCGAGGAGAGGGACACTGGTGTGGTGCTGTCCGAGTCCTCATAGGCATGAAGACACACATGTCACCTGTGTCACAAAATCACTGTGGTAGGATGCACATGTGCAGCACAAGAGAGGGTAGAGTTATCAGGAAGGTAAGCGTCAGTTCTGTGTTCCAAGGTCTTAGTGTTAAGGGACAACTTTTAGGTTATTTTTGGAGCAAGACCAAAGGGAATTTGCAAGAGTTGAGAGAGAGGGCCATTCTGGATGTGGATGAGTCACACAGGAAACGCACAGGCTCCAGACCCAAATGTGAGGTGCAAGCTCAGGTTCTGCTTATTTTTTAGATTCTTTATATTTAGGGGTCTTAATTTTTTTTTTTTGTACTTTATATAGTCTAGATATTATTTCCCTGTCTAAGGAGTAGCTGGTAAAATTTTTTGCCAAAAATCAGCTGCTTCCCTATGAGAATGCACCTACCAAGGCAGCCAGGGTCCCTCACCTTCCATACGTAAGTGAGCCACTACACACAACTTTAATTCGGGCAAGTGTTAAAGATTGACACGTGCTTGGTCCTTGCTAAAAACCTCTCTCATAGCCTGTTATGGTTTGTGCCTACTTGGCCCCCCAAAGCCTCATGTGGTCATGGAGCAGGGACTTCTAGAGTTTGTGATTAACTCGTGATCCACTCGGATTATGTGTGATACAAGCCTGGGATTATGGGTCTTGGTACTGATGGGATTATGGGTATGTGTACTTCACCCAGCCTGGGACAGAGAGCCTAAATGCAATTTAAGAGAGACAGACTCTCTCTGTAGCCATTGTTGCCTGAAGCCATTTTGTTGCTATTATTCCTCTTTTGACTCCTCTTGCTCTTTGCTGCCACCATGAACTGCTGCTCTCTGCCATGTGCAACTCTTTCTTGGAGCTGGCCAAGTATGGACTGAAACCTTCAGTAAGTGTGAGCTGAATAAACCTTTCCTTCCTTCATTTTGGGTGTTGGGTATTTGTCCCAGCAACAAGAGAAGAGTAACTGAGACACAACTTCTGTTTTTTCATGTGTTTGCTGGGTTTGTTGTAAGAGGTAAACACAGTACATATGACTTCTCACAGCACTAATATATGTTATCGATTTAGCTTTTGTCACTATTGACCAAATGCGTGTCAATTTATAATACTCCCCTGAATCAAAGTTGTGTGCAGTGGCTCACTTATACATGGAAGGTGAGGGACCATGGCTGCCTTGGTAGGCACATGCTGATAGGGGCCATGCAGGATTTTGGATAGGAAGGTAGACAGTCAAGAGAAAAGCATTCAAACATCGGCTCACCACAAGTTTCTCACGCATGTTTATGTAAGCATCACAGTCCTGCACTATATCTGGTGAAGACTCCTTTTGTCTACATGTGTTGGAATTTTCTGATTCATATCTGTAGAAATTACCAGAAGTTGGTTTTTCTTGTGTAAAATTTAGAGATGGCCTGTGGGTAGTGTGACTCCCTGGTAGCAGCCGGCCTCTTTGATTCTTGGCCTTTCCATCCAGGTCACAAGAGACTGCCACAGCTCCTCCTGTCAGGTCTGAAGCAAGAGGAGGAAAGGAAGTTGCTGGGCTGTCTGACTCTGTCACATACTTTTGCATAAATCTTGTTTTCTGAGACAGTGTTATTATATCAGCACCTCTACCCATAGGGGGAAATAGAAGTGGAAACTGCCTAGGGAAGGAGTGAACCAGAATTGGGTCAAACAAAAGAGCTGGCCACAGACAGAGTGATAAAAATAGGATGTTGGTTTATACACGTTCACATATAACCACAGCACACCTGGCCCACGGGAAAGCATTTAATTTGTTCTCTGTGCATGCATAGGTTGTAGAGAGAGTGTGCTTTACCTTTGGGTTTTCCTCCTCCTGGTTGCAGCACTGATAATGAAATTCTTGAGTTAAAAAGTATCATATAAACAGAACTATTTGACTATTATATAATTTGTTGCTGGTTTGCTGATAAATATATTTTCATTGATGTACACTTATGCTACAATAAATAGGGTTTTCGAGATTGGGTCACTTTTTAAGTGCCAGTTTGTTTATTTTAAAAACACTAGTTATGACATTGCAACTTTTCTTGATCACAGGCACCATTTTATTGTTATGCTAAGCAACAGCTAAGTCTGTGGTCTGTAACTTAGAGTTCATTTTTTCTTGGTGATTCTTCACTTTGTTCAAAATATTTACTCAAAGTTAAAATATTCACAGTTTAATGAGGCCTAGAGAGGCAGTTTCTCTAGACAACACAGGCTCCTTTGTCCAGGTGACTTGGATTAGCTCCTGTGTGACCAAATTTCTGAGTCTGCATGGATGTTTTCTTCCCCGTTGATCAACAGTGAGGAAGCCTTCAATGAGCTCTGGTGTGTGCACACGGTGCCGCCCACTCTGAGAATGTCTGCGAGGAGGCTGCCATCCAGCCTTGACAGCAGGGGAGCAGAGTTGCCCTTTGCAGATCTTAGCATTGTTTTTAGAGACAGAAAGAAGAATGCAAAAGAAGCTGTGAGTATGAGCCCTTAAGAGGCTCACTGGCTTAGGGAAAGGTGCTCACTTGTTGGATCAGCTCTGCTTGCTAAGTTGTCCAAGCAGCTACTTGGAGGACAGCAGCAGGCAGTTTGATAACTGTTGCTAATCTCCTAGCATCTTGTTTCGAAATTTGGTATTTTTGTATTGTGTTTCTTAATTCTCTCTTAAAAAGATTACTTTTTTTAGTTACGCTCAATTAAAACAGTTTTGTGAAAGGTAGTATAACTTTCAGTTATATATATATATATATATATATATATACTTCCTTTTTATTTAAAGTACTTCCATTCCTTTTCTGAAATAAACCATGTCAGTGCTGATAACACATTTGCCTTCTTTTTTTCTTTTTTGCGGTACTGGGGATTGAACTCAGGCCCTTGTGCTTGCCAGGCAAGCGCTTATTCTACTGAGCTATCTTCCCAGCTCTATAAACTTCTATGATTATCCCTGATGTTACAAAATGGGCCTTCCTTAGGAAATAAAACTGAAAGGCGATCTGTCACAATCAAGCCTGTTTTCCTCAGCAAAGTTCTTTCAGGTTTGGTTGAATTGGGCACACAAAATCTTTTCAAATAGTTTTCAGTAAGAGCTAAAAATCAACCACGTGTGGTACGTATTTGTGATCTGAGCACTCTGAGAGACCAGGGCAACTGGATCGCACACTGAAGCTGGCCAGGCCCCCTCAGCGGTTTATGACACACAGTCTGAAAATGAAAAATACAAAAAAGAGCTGAGGATGCAGCTCAGCATGAGGGCTGTGGTTCAGTCCCCAGGAAAAAGAAAAGGGAGGGAGAATAGATTAATACTGAAATTCTGATGATTCTATTCTTGACGTATTTTTTAGTATTTCTTCCACACAAGAAGGAATGTTTGTTTGACTGGAGACTGAACCCCCCACCTTTATGCTGTGCCCCATCTCCAGGCCTTTTTACTTTTTAGCTTGAGATAGAGTCTCATTCAGTTATCCAGGTAGGCCCAAATTTGTAGTCCTTCTACTTAAGCCTCCCCATGTTCTGGATCACATGAGCTACCACACCCATCTAGGGCTTTGACCTTTGTGAAATTTGGTGTCTTTAAATTTGGTATCTTGGCCGGGTTTGGTGGCACTTAGGAGGCTGAGGCAGGAGGATCACCATGAGCTGGAGGCCAGCCCGGGCTACACAGTGAGACCCTGCCTCAAAAAAATACATTTTTAGATGTCTTGATAAGACAGTTGACAGCTAATTTGCATTTTCTTTTGTTCTTTGGTTGTGGATGTTGTTTGGAGGACAAGACCTCGCTATTGTGTCCATGCTGTTCTCAGATTCCTGCGCGCAGGCGATCCTTTTGTGTCACTTTGCTGAGTGGCTGGATTACATGCTCCTGCCACTGTGCCTGGTCTCAGTTGTCCCCTGTAATAGGCTGAATTACACAGCCATTCAGAGTTATAATTCTTAATTACAATTTCCAGTTCTTTCAAGATTTTTGATATTGCATTCTACATAAGAGAAAAGTTAGAGACCATCAGCTTTTTGTTTTTCTAAGTTTATCGTTTGGGCCAGGGTTGTGGCTCACCAGCACAGCGCGGGCCTGCCTGGCAAGTGCCAATTCCTAAGTTTGATTACTGGTACCACAAAAGAAAATAAATATATTCCTTGAGGGTCTCCCTTCACTCTCCCACTGCCTTGCCCTTTTATTCAGAAAGCTCAGTTACACTTCAGTGTTCGAAGTTCCACCAGGGGCAGGGCCGCATGCTTTGTGCTGGCCTCCTCATTACTGTCTTTCTCTTTTTCCTCTGGATCCCCAGTATCTGAACTTGAGTTATGCTCATATATGGTATTGAAAAATTATCTTTGCTTCCCCACCCCTAGGGCGGGCTGAGACAGCAATTGAGACTGGGTATGGTGGTATACACCTGTAATCCCAGCTCTTGGGAGGCTTTACAGCCTGTTTACACAGGCGGATCACTATGAGTCTGATCTAGTAGTAAGACCCTGAACACCCTGTAGACCCTGCCCTAAAATAAAAAAAAAAAGAAAAATTATCTTTGCTCTGGCGGGCAGGCTCTTATTTTTTATCCATCCTGTGACTCATCTGCTTGCTCATGCAACAAATATTTATTGAGCTTCCCCTTTTGGACAAGGTGCTGGTTTTGTTGTTTGGCACATAAAGCATACATCAGTGAGTTCCTTGTCCTTGA
Organism: Ctenomys sociabilis; assembly: GCA_004027165.1. Taxonomy (NCBI): domain Eukaryota; kingdom Metazoa; phylum Chordata; class Mammalia; order Rodentia; family Ctenomyidae; genus Ctenomys; species Ctenomys sociabilis. Next base: position 56,243 of record PVKA01008177.1, on the reverse strand, counting down.
AGAATTTACACCTAGTGGAGGGATACAGACATCAAACGGTGAACATACTCTCTAAGTGATGTGTTGAATGAAAAATATATGGAGAAAAAGAGCGTATATGGAAAGCAAAGGTACATGGAGAGTAAGTGGATATAAAAGAAATTGAGGGTGAGTTACAGATTTTAGGCTTCCAAGGAAGACCTTTTTGAGATAGTGGAAAGCATCTTCGGTCTGTTCCTGCCAGCCTCGAGTTGAATGATTTGTCTCAGTTACTCTTCACTCATTGCTGAGACAAAATAGCTGACAACCAAAATGAAGGAAAGAAAGGTTTATTTAGCTCACAGTTTGTGGAGGTTTCAGTCCATACTCAGCTAGCTCCAAAGCAGAATGGCACATGGCAGAGGGCAGCAGTTTATGGCAGCAGAAAACAGCAAGAGCAGATGGGAGGAGTAGCGGCAGCAGGGGCTACAGAGAGCAAGTCTGTCTCCCTCGTGTTGCATTCAGGCTGTCCACTCCTGGGTGGGTTTAATACTCGCACCCACAACCCTAGCACTGGGTCCTGAATTAGTCACAAACTAGAAGTCCACCCATGACTGCATGAGGCTTTGAGGGGATAGCTAGACACCAACCATAACAATGATTAAGTTCAATTATTTTCATCTTACATGTGATCCATCACAAATGATCAGTTATCTTTAGTGATAGTTCTTATATTTGGCCATTTGCATCTCCATAATCCTATTCTTGGGGTATTCCAAACCATGTTCAAGGTCCAGTTTTAAGATTCATAAATCCAGAGCTGGGGAGATGGCTCAGTAGAATAAGTGCTTCCCTGGCGAGTGCAAGGGCCTGAGTTCAATCCCTGGGTCTGAAAAAATAAAAGAAGTCATAAATCCCTGATTTCATTTCAGATGATTTTTTTTTAATCAGCTTTTCAAAATTAGTATGAAATAAAAAATTTAACCTGAGTTGATACAAATAAATGTTTAAAACAATAATGTATTCTCCCTAATTGTAAAGGGTTAGGTTTTTTTTTTTTTTTTACTAAAATCTCATTTCTCTTCTACCATTCACTCATGAGCTATAAGCTTCCATAATCCTGCATTAAATAAATGAAAGTTTTCTGTAAAACTTTCTGAAATCTCAGAAGTTGCAGTCTAGCCCCAGGCAAGCACCTATGCTGTGCCGGGTTGCCAGCTGCATCCTCCTAACTCCCTAGATGGCTTGTGTTTCATCTCCTGCCTGTGACTATGGGCTGAGCTTCAGCCCTGTATTCAGCTACCTGCTAGGTATCTCTTAGCATGGCTGCCAGGCACTTTATACTCCGTGTTCAAAACTCATTTCTTTAGCCAGAAGTGTTTTTGTGTCTTCTAGGTTATGAAACCAGTAGCACTTAATCACCTGAAGCCTGGCAGATACATTAGATTTCACCTTCTTTTCCTCATGTGTATTGGTTCCAAAAGTGTGTTGGTTCTGCATCCTGATGTCCCCCCCCAAATCACTCCATTCCTCTCTATTTCTGCTGCTACCCTCCTGGGTTAGACTGATTATCTGATCCAGAATTGTGAATTAGTATTTTTACTGGTCTCCCTGTCTGCAGCCTTTACTTTCTCTCATCCGCTGTAACAGTTAACTTTAATGGCTTTAAATAATTTTCTTTTTTTAATGTATTTAGCGCAGGGTCTGCAAGGTCTCACTACACAGATCGGACTCATAGTGATTCTCCTGTTTTCAGCCTACCAGGCACTGAGATTACAGGTCCTCACCACCATGCCCAGTCTCAGTTGCCATCTCAGCATACCCCAAGGGCATGGCCAGCACAGCACGCCAGGAATCAAACCCTGGTCCCCGTGTCTGACTAGGCAGGTGCTTTAGTTCCCTGAGCTATCTGGCCAGTGCTAAATAATTTTCTAGTAAAGTCCAGATTTCTCCAGCTGGGTGTGAGACTAAACTCACTCCTGCCTCTGGCCAACCTACCTACATTGCCCCTGCCCTAACTTTTCATTGTACCACATTGTCTACAGGTTCCTGAGACGCATTCACTTTGCTTCTCTGCATCTTCACGTGTTCTGCCTGGCTTGTTCTCTCTACTTATCTGACAAATTTCAGTGTATCAGTTAATCAGAAACTTGTATCCATCCAGACTTGCTTCGGAAATCTCTTCTTCTAGGAAGTTCTTCATCTGCTTTTCAGCACAGCCTGATACTTCTTTGTGATGTGTAATAGTCACTTTCCTGTCCCTGTTACAAAATATATGGCATCCACAACTTAAAGGAGGGAGGTTTAGGGCTGGCAAGATAGCTTAGGCAAGTGCAGGGTTGGGTTCAATCCCCAGCACCACATGCCATGCTGGCTCCATCCCCAGGTGCACTGAGCTGGCCACCAAGACTGGGCATGGTGGCCTACACTTGTAATCCCAGCACTAGGGAGGCTGAAAACAGGAGGATCACTATGAGTCCAAGATATACCAAATACATTAAAATAATAACAATAATAATAATAATGAAGGAGGGAGGTTTATTGTGGCTCACCGTTCTGACAGGTGTAGTCCATGGTCAGCTGACTCCAAGGTGGAAACCATGCAGCAGACCTTAGTGGTGGGAAGCTGATCACTACATGGTGACCAGGAAGCAGAGAGAGAGGAGGTGCTGGGGCTGAGCATCCGTCCTCTTGTCTCACAGCCAGTGACCGTACATTTCTACCAGGCCACCTTCCATCAGCACATTCAGCTGCTGAACTCATCAGAGGATGAAGCTGCCTCATAGTTGGCAGATCACATACCAGCACGGGCACCAGTCCACTGTTGTCAACTGTGCTTAAAGTCCCTTCTGATTAAACATGCCAGTGTTAAGTTTTTCACATGCCAGGATAAGTTTTCCAACCTATGTTCTGTATCCTTGAAAATGATTTCTTGCCAGGCACTGAAGTGTAGCAGGCGCCTTCCTGTTAGTGTGTGGAGTGTCTCCAGCCAGCATAGATTATGCACCTGTTCTCCGTGTTCATTTAGTTTACTTCAGACTTGATCTCTAAAAAAGGCATTTTTTTGCCTTTTTTTTTTTTGGATGGAAGTAATTACAGCAGCTACGATGTCCTCTGATACTGCCTCCAAAGAGGGAAGGAAGACAGAGTTCTTCATCTTCAGGTAGAATCCCCTTTATTTTTCTATCATTTTGGTTTGAGTTATACTGCCAGTGCTCACACAGGGTGGGGGGAGCAGGAGCTAAGTGACCATAGTTCATGCTCTGCAAAGGGACTCATTCTTTCTTGAGCACACTGCATCTCTAATTGAACAAAAAGTGCCAGTCCTGTTAAAAATGAAAGAAACCAGGTGTGGCAGTACATACTATAATCCCAGGACTCTGGGAGGTGGGGGCAAGAAGAGTGCAAGTTTGAGCTAAAAATACAAAAGGGCTGGGATGTCACTCATGCAAAGGCCCTGGGTTGGTTTCCAAGTACAGGGATGGGAAGAGAATCAGGGCCTGCCAAACCATAGCTATGTGTTTTTGAAGTCATACTGTGTAGCAGGATGCCATGGCTTGTGCCTATGTTCCCATCTACTGAAGGGCCTGAGGCAGGAGGATTGCATGAGTCTAGGAGTTCGAGGCCAGCCTGGACGTCATAGCTAGCAAGACTTTTGCCTGCTCCCTCCCCAGCAAAAGTATGCCCTTCAAATTGAATGCTTTCGTTACATCTCTATTGGCCTGGAAAATCAAGAATTAAATGCATATACTTTTTTAAGGTTGAGTGACTCAAAATTGGAGTTGTAACAGGAACATATACAGTTTAAACTTTTTATTAGTAAGCAATTAAAAGAAAAATTAAGGTTCTTAATATCAGAATTGTGAAAACTCATTAATTTTTATGATAGCATATTAATTTGTTTTGCTTTTGTGGAAGGTAGCTTCCAAAAAATCTCCTGGGAATTATCCTTCTTGGCTTTTGGAGCTTTGTAGTGGATCAAATTGAAAAGGTGACTCTATTCTAGCTATAGAACTCTCTGTCCCATCCCTAGACACTTCTCTATGGCCTGTAGGAGATACAGGTTTGTGACAGCCATTCTTTTAAAGTATATTCCCCTGCCAATCAGCAAACCCGGAAGAGATTTATTCCACAGAAACTAGACCTACAGTTCCCATGCCATGCCACCAGATGGTGGCAGTGTAAAGATCACGTGTATCTTTCATTTCCTGGAACAAATTTAATTTCAAGTTATTTGGCCTGTGTTGTCCCCAAAAGCATGTCAGTATAAATTATATTTCAGTGTCAATAACATCTCTTGCTGCTGTATGAATTTACAAGTTTAAAAAACAACTTTAGTTTACAAAATGTATAATCGCTCTCATTCAGCACAAGGGCATGATTCAGATGTCTAGGCCTACATCTCATCAAATTCAGATTTGGGGTCTTGTGTACATTTCCCAGTGTTTACATTTATTTGTGGCTATGACTTCTCTACATGGTAACTCTTTGAAAAGTGGATTAGGTACTGCCACAATTTTAGATTTTGTTTATTCCTATATTTTTCAAAGATATATATATATAGCACGCACACGTATGCACTCACCTCCTGCGTAATCTGCACTTCACTGTAGCGCAGGTCTTGGTTTGACTGGAGTCACTGGAGAAAGTGTAAGAGCACACTGCTCAGTGAGTAGCCAGAATGGACGGGATATGTGTTGAGGGTTGTGAGTGCGCTGTGCTGGAAAAGGCCAGGCAATGGAGACTGCAGAGATCAGGGCTTGCGAAGGAAGGGAAGAGCTGAGTGGAGCACAGAGGGTTTGGGGGGCACTCTTGTGTGATGTATGGTATGGTGTGTACATTTGCCAAACCCGTACAATAGTGTACAACACAAAGAACAAATCATAGTGTAGACTGTGAACTAATAACATCAGCCTGGGCTCACGGATTGTAACCAGTGTACAGTTTAGAACAGGATAGTTGGGAAGGCTGTGATGTAGGGTCAGGGAAATATGGGAACTCTTTAGGTATCTTCTACTTTTGGTATGAACCTAAAACTGCACTGAAAACAGAGTTGTTCTGTTGCGCTTGTATTGAAAGAATGAGGTAGACCTCATTATGCTGACATGGAAATCTCTGAAAATGGAACGTCGCGAGGTGTTGTGAGAGGATCAGCCTGCCTGTGTTTTGAAGTGCTATCTGTTCTCATCCGAATCTGCAAGGGACACAAAAGAGTAAGGCAGAGGATGCATGCGGGAGCTCTGGGTCCTTTCTGGATGGGGCTGTGGAGCGAGCACGGGGATTTTCTTACATGCTGTTGCATGGTTCAGGTCTTTTACACTAAGCATGTGTTTGTATCCTAATCTTTTGAGAATGTATTTATATATTACTTGTAACAATCGTTTTTGAAGTATTTATATAAGCTTATATTAAAAAATTAGTACATTCCATAACTCAGAGATAACTATTGTTTAAATTTTGTGCATTTTCTCATCCTTTTACTGGTGCTGCTTTTTGAGTTTTGTTTTTTGTTTGTCATAGAGAGGCTCTCACCAAGTTATAGTTTTATTTCCAGCTTGGCTTTATTGTGTGAGACTCCCTCAGTGTTATTAAAAACACTATGAACACGTCCCTTCTGGTTGCATAACTGTGACACATCTGTACTATGAAATATGGACCTCACATTTCTCTAATTTTGAGACAGTTACATTGCTCCCCTCTCATTGTATCTCCAGAGTATACATTGTCCACAATCAGTTCCTAGTAGAATATCACCTTTCGGTAAAAATGTTAATTTTTAAATTGTAGATGTCGTAAGAAGACTTTAAATACATAAAAATATAAAGCAATTTCCTTTGTAAACACAGACAAAAATAGAGCCTATTTTTCCACAACATAGTAATTAACTAGTGCTCTCCCTGGCCTTATCTCTTTCCTCTGGCCTTACCTCTTTCCTTGCTCCCTGCCCCTTAACACTTTTTCCCACCTAGGAAAACCTGATATTTTCTCCATTTCTAAAAGAAAGCAAATCAGAATTCTAACACCAGCAGCTTGAATCCACCTGTCTGTTTCTTCCATGAATAGGTGGTTCCAGGAAATAAATACCCTGTAGCAAAAATAGGCATTGTGTTTCTCTGCGCTGAGTGTCTAGAGTAGGTAGCCTGCACTGCACTGAATGAGAAGCGTTGTGTGAGATCTCAGAGCTAAAGATGAAATCCTGTTTGTTTGTTTGTTTGTTTGTTGACTAATTATACATAGTTTCATTATTTTGCGTCTGCTGCTGTTTGTTCTGAGTTACTAGATTTTGAAAAATTATTTGCTTTAGTGAAATTTGGGGGTGGATTTATTGCTACTGGTTATCTAGTTGGGTCTGGTTTCATATTATAGAAATCTGCTAGAAGAGTTAGGTCTTCAAAGTAGGATTATAGTGTATACCTTTTTAAAATGCAGGGAACCAACTCATTTTTATTTTTATTTTTGCAAATGTGGATTTTTTTTATATTTGTAAAGAAAAATATTAAGGGACAACAGGATAGCTCAGTTTCATAAGCGCCTGCCTGGCAAGCGCAAGGTCCTAAGTTCAATCTTCAATCCATATATTGCTCTTTACTGATTTAGGCTGCAATATGTAACAATAATTTTTTTTTTTTTTTTTTTTCTGTTTTGTGGAACCAAGGATTGAACTTAGTTAGACCCCTGTGCTTGCCAGGGAAGTGCTTATTCCACTGAGCTATTTCCCCAGCACCCCATAATTCATTTTTAACTTAATGAACTAGATATTTTCTTACGTATGAATATCACATGTAATTTAGTTGGATTTGTTACTGCAAAGAAACAGTAATTCTCAAAATTGTGGTTACTACAACCAGCATGATTTGGCATCTCCTGGGAACATGTTAGAAATTCAAATTCTAGGGCCCCACCCTAGTTCTGCTATGCAGAAACTCCTATGTTTTAACAAGCCCTTTGAGTTATCCTGATACAAGCCAAGCTTCAGGGCCCACTGGGACACGTAGTACATAGACTGTGCATGTCCCAGAGATCCCGTGTGCTCAGAGGTGGGGCTTTTGGGAGTAGCTGGACCTTGAGCGTGTGATGCTAGATCAGCCCATGATTGGGTTGAAATCACTCTGGGTGTGAGGAAGACCCACCTGAGTGTGGGTGGCCCCAACCAGTAGGCTTTCAGCTTGGAGAGAATAAAAAGGGAAAGAAGCAAGGCTAGCTGCTCCCTGCCTGCTATGCCATGCCATGAACTGTTTCTCCCCTGTCATGCCTGCCTACATTAGCACCAGCTGAACCTCTACAAACTAAAATCAGCCTCTCCTTCTTTAAACTGTGGATGTCAGGTGTTTTTGTCCCAGCAATGAGTTACTAAGGCACTGCAGCTAAAAATCTCAGCATTTCTGCCTGGGGCCTGGGTTTGGCTTAATTCCAAGATGCATATTAGAGGTAATAGTGCTTCTAATAGCTGTGAGGATGAAAACCTGATAGTAAGGGCTACCTCCCAAGAGCTGCCTTCCTTGTTTCCAGTGGCAGGATCTCAAGAAGTGAGCGTTGAGCCTGGAATCTCTCACTGGTGAGTCAGAGCACTTAAGATCATCAGCAGAAGCTTTTCCTCTGATAACATCATTTGTACCTCTGCTGTCACTAGGCATGCAGTGCTTCCCAGTCAAGATACTTGAGACTGTGTTTCAGAATTAAGGAATTCCTGCATGAGCTCTCACTCAAATGCTTTTAAGTTATAAATCATAAAAACAGACATGATACCTGAAAAAATAGTTCATTGGTATAATTACGATATATATATCCCACAGGTATTATTTTTATTTTATGCAATTGTTACTTTTTTTTTTGGTAGTATCTCCCTGTCTGGTTGTTTTAAAACATTTTTAATCTAAAAAAGTGTGTGCTTTACTTAGAAAAATCCTTTCTGAGTTTGTTATATTCATTTTTCAATTATTTTAGGTGGGTTCTTCAAGGCAAAATATTAACTTCTTAAACATGACTTTATTTTATAAATAGGAACACTTGTTATAAAGAACTAGATCATGCTAAATTTAGGGCTTTAAAGTTTATATTGGTTCTTAAGTGTAAATTGTTTTCGTTTGTGTTTTAATTGTTGCTTGCTTTAGGAAGATAGTTACACTCCACAGAGGTATGGCTGCTGTGGTGGTGGCGTCTCTTAGGCCTAGCTGAGAGGCAGTGGGTGCGCTATACATTAGGATCCATGACTAAAGAACTAGTACAAAAGCAAGTTCGCAGCACTCTGTCTATGTACGGGGGAGTGGAAGGTGCACAGGGTCCCGGGTGAAGCTGCCAAATGCTTCAAGGGAGCGTTTCCAAATCTTAAGCAAAAGGGTGTCTGAATGTTACTCAACTTGTCTGTTTTAAATCATTAAATTTCAGTTTCTTATAAGCTAATAGAAATTAAATTCATCCAATCATTGACTACTTATTTCCTAAATGTTTTTAACTCAAGAATGAGGAATGTGTAGAATATATTTTAAGGAAGTTCTTATCCAATTTACAGTGGAGTTTCCGACTAGTTTACAGCCAAATATGTGGTAGAGAAGTTAGTGCCAGGAATTTCCTGTGATTTGGTCAGGCACCCAGGTGAGAATGATAAAATTGCGAAAGGACTGTGCTCTGGCCTTAGCCCGCTCTGGAGCAGGCCTGGCTGCATCCAATGAGTATTTCTGTCTGTAATCTCTGTGCTGGTACTATTGAATCCGTTTCCACATCTAATTTATCTACTTTCTAAGCTGTCAAAAATACTTAACCTTATCACTTTTAAGGTACATATAACATACTTAAAATAGAAGGCTGAAAGTTTTTTCCCTTTTGAGTTAAACATGTACTGTGAAGTTCTCCATAAAGTACTTTAGGAGTATTAAGCATTACGTTCCTTATTGACCGTTAGTGACTTAATTCAAAGCAGTAGTTTAAAATTAGTCCTGTCAGCCCACACCTTTGAACCCAGTGAGCCAGGAGTCCCAAGCAGGAGGAACAGAAATTTGAGTTCAGCCTGGGCAATTTAGTAAGACTGGTCTTAAAAAATACAAAAGGGCTGGGGTGTGGCTTAGTGCATAGTTCCTATATTCAATCCCCAGTACTGGAAAGGAAGGAAGAGAGGGAGAAAAGGCCAGCATGGCAGTGCATGCTGTAATCCCAGCACTCGGGAGGCTAAGGCAGGAGCATCATCGTTGTGAGCTACAAAGTGAGCTCACGGCCAGCCTGAACTGCACAGTGAGACCCTGGCTCCAAAAGACCACAAAAAAAGAAAAGGGGGCGGGGGGAGGGAAGCTCATAAAAGAAAGCATAGAGTCAAAAGTGAAAGAAATTTGCAGAGAGAATTTATATAAAGTATAATTTCAGGGTTTGTTTTTTGCTTTTTTTTTTGTGGAATTTGGGATTGAACTCAGGTCCTTGCATTTGGCAGCCAAGCACTTATTCTACTGGGCCATCTACCCAGCCCCAGGCTTGTTTTTTGCTTTTTGTTTTGTTTTTACAGTGCTAGAGACTGAAACCCATGGTCTTGCCATTACAGACAAATGGTCTACCACTTAGACACATACATCTCTTACCCTTTGTGTTTTTTTATTTTGAAACAAGTTCTCACTAAATCTCCAAACTGCTCAGGCTGGTTTTCAAATTGCAGTCATCTTGCCTGCTCTAGTGCTGAGATGATAGACATGTACCACCATGCCCTCCTTGAGGTGGGGAACTTCATAGACGGAGGCTATCTGGAAAAGACTGAAGACTACTCGTTTGTCTTCTTGTATAAGAAAATATTCAAAAGGTTTTCAGCCTAGTCCAATAAGGCATTGTCCTCGGATGATGTTTGTTTGTGTTTGTCTTTTCAAATTAGAAAATTAGTTCCTGGTTTAGTCTGTGATTTTATGGTGGGCGGTAGAGAGAATGGGAGAGAGGGAGAGACAGACAAGCAGAAAGGTATAGAGCTGGGCCTAAGACAAGATACATTCTGTCTGCATAAACTCCATGTCAGAAAAGTTCATCTCATGTTCTTTGTTTTTGATTTTCTAGTTGTCTGAAGGAAAACAAAAACATGCAAGCCTACAGAAAAGCATTGCAAAAGCAAAAGTTGGCCGACATGAGACTGTAAGTTTGTCTGTCTGTTGATATTTAATAATGACAATCCTTAACAGACATGTAAGAGTACAGAGCTTTCCATGAGGAGGGTGCCTTTGATACCAGACAGAGCGAACAGATCACAGCCAAGGACTCAGGGTGTGAATATTTGGCCTGGTGGCATTCACCAGTTGTCATTCCATATTTTTCAGGAGCAGTACTGGGGCTTAAGAGCCTTAGGTAGAGAGAGTGTGGGTGTGTGTGCACTTGTGCACAGATGCACACATGTGTACAGGGAACACTGATTGTAGTAAACCCTGGAGTTAGACTGCTTGAGTTTCAAAATGTACTAAGTTCTTGATTTTGTCCATTGTAAAATGTGGAGTAATAAAATCTATTTCATTAGATTATTTTTGTGGGTTATATTAGCCAAAGTTTAGAATATAATCTGAAGGGTCAGGAAGATGGCTCAGTGGAATAAGTGCTTCCCTGGCAAGCACAAGGGCCTGAGTTCAATCCCTAGTTCCACAAAAAAAAAAGAATATGATCTGGTACATAGTAAGCCCTATTAAATATTTATACTTTTTAAAAGGGTTTTTTTTTATTTTTTACACATAAACTATGAATGATCAGCTAGTATCTTTGTGGCCTTACAATATTTTCTATTTAAATGAGTATTGACGTATTTTTTAAATGCAATGTGTTTAGAGATTTAAAAAAAAATCACTTTCTACTGTTATTATCTCTACAATGGATTTATAAAAGATCCTTTTAAGATTGAAAATCAACATGGACCACTAAGCTTTTCCCCTGGGCCTCTGCAACCCTCATTTGTGAAAGAAAGAGACCTGAGCTCTCGCTGCATGAGAGTGAGGAATCCGTCAAAAGCTTTGTTGGTGGCCAGCGCAGTCCCGGGTGGACCTAGGGGATGCTAATTCTGTAGCATATTCAAGGGAAATTAAATTCTGGTCACAGCCCCAAACTGTTATCATTTCTTCATTGATTGTAGTAGTTTCAGCTTCTTTTTTGGATCCTCTTTCTTCTTAAACACCAGTGATAACTTATAGAAGTGCTGTCCACAAAAGGTGCCACCGCACACATGCCCGAAAGCCATCAACCCGTCCGATGAGTGTCACTCAGTCTCCTGGAACAGTGCAATCAGGGGTAAACCAACCAGCAGACCTAGCTGCATGCTGTGGCTGTCATGAGGAGGTCGAAATTTGAAAAAGCCCCTAAGGAAGATGAAGTCTTGCCAGCCCATGGATTTCCAGAAATCTCTGCCCCTCCCCGCGCCATTCTTGGGATGTGAGGCTGCTGCCAGCAGCGGGCAGAGGCCTCGCACCCACTGTGAGCTTGGCAAGCACTTTCCTAAATCCCGCCAGCGCTAAGAAGTCCACCTCAGAGTCCATACCACTGCTGTGCACATTTTACACTTGAGGAATTAGGGGCACGAAGCGTTTGGTCCTGTTGCAAAGGTCCAGTGCCAGTAACCGAGAGGGCATGGATGCACAATGTCTGGGGAACCACTGTGGGACTTGTGCCGGGCTGTCCGCACTGCTTCTCCGTTCTTTGGCCTCTTCTGTCCCCCCTTTGACATATATATAGTGCAGTGTTGATGTCGAATGATGATTGCTGTCTTATATTCTAGTCATTTTTAAATCCATGCTGTGCTATTACAGTACATACCTGCCTTATGCAGCTGTTTACATTAAGATACAATTCAATTTAGTTTCTTGGTCACCAGAGCCGTGGTTCATACACTCAGGCACATGCCATAGGGACTGCAGGTCTGGACATTTCTGTCATCACAGAGAGCTCTGTTGGACCTTCTCAGAACCTGCCACTTATGTATGCTTTCTCCTCTGCGGATGCCAGCAAAAGCAGCTTTTCTTCACTTTGCAACCAAAGGGCATAGCCAAAGGCAGATTAGAAAAGCATAATACAGGGCCAGGGAGATAGCTCAGTGGCATAAGTGCATGCTAGGCAAGCACAAGGTCCTGTGTTTGATCCTGAGTACCACAAAAAAGAGGGAGGGAGGGAGGGAGGGAGGGAGACAGACAGAGAAAGAAGTAATACAAAAATAACAGGTAGCAAGGAGCCTAAGTCACATTTGGGCCATGTGGACTTTGATTTTTGCATCAGGTTTTTCTTACAAACTCTGTCAGCATTTCATTTTTGTTTGTGCTTATGTTTTGGATTTCACATATTAATTGAACACCCCCAGTATTGTGATTTCTGCCTGTTAGGTAGAACTGCAACCAGCAATTCCAAATGGTGTGCATTGAGCCATAATGTATTTAAGAGACTTATCCTGGTTTACTCTTAAGGAAAATGGTAGGCCTCAAACTACAGTTCTATTAATTCTGGTATCTTTAATTATTAATAAAAATTAATAATCCTTTAAGTTAGAAAAATTATCTGGAACACTTCTTAAAGAAAAATTGCCATAAACTATGACTTACAAAAATAAACCCAAATGTCTATGTTGATGGCGTAGTGGTCAGCATACCTGCCTTCTAAAACTAAACACTATCTTGTGAAGTTTTTCAAGTATAATTGTTTTCTTTAATATATGACAAGAGCCAGCCAGAGACCTGAGCAGACTGAAGCTCCTACTTAGGCAGATGCAGTGACTGGGTTCAATCCCTGGTATGCTATGCCGGCTCCGCCCCCGGGGCCCACCGAGACAGCAATTGAGACTGGGCACAGAGGTGTGCACCTGTAATTCCAGTGCCTGGGAGGCTAAAAACAGGTGGAAACAGGCTGAAAACAAGTCTCTCTATGTAGTGACTCCCTGTACTAAATACAAATAGAAATACTATATATATATATATATATATATATATATATATATATATATATATATATGACGACATAGTCATCTTTTAATTCATCCAGGTATAATTGATAACCTCAGCTATTTGTTAATATCCTATTGTACATGTTTATTCCCATTTTTCTACATACATAGAAGATGCTTGAAGTTTCAAAGAAAAATAAGCATTGAGCTTGTTTGCACACTGCACATGCGCCTATAGTCATAGGGCCCAAGGAGCTTCATTTAAGGACCCTCTGGGGAGTCAGTCTGTGGGTATTTGCAGATAGCCTATGCCTGTTTTCATTGCTGAGGATTAATCCTAGATCATTCCCCTGAGCTCCATCCATAGGCTTTTTCTTTTTTTTTTTTTTTCTTGATCACATTCATTTATTCATTTGGATCATACCTCATGAATATCTCATAGTTTGAGCATGTTCCTAGTTTTAAAGAGCTACATTCACACACAATAGGCAACTTTCTGCAAGACTACTTTTTGAAAAAAAAGATCATACTATTCATAGAATTTACATCTTGTAATTTTTGTGTTGGAATCATTTTCCATATTCTTTAAACATATTTTTTTAATGTGTAATATTCATTTGTAAAGCAGGATTTTTCCAAGCCATTCCTTGATTACTTTATGGCATCCTTATAGGTTCTCATTCATACTGTTCTGTGCAGTGCTGTGATTTTTGTTCTTTTTATGTATTTAGTACAGGGTCTGCAGGGTCTCACTATGTAGATTGGCCTCATAGTGATCCTCCTGTTTTCAGCCTCCCAAGCACTGGGATTACAGGTGTGCACTGCCATGCCCAGTCTAATTCGACATCTCAGCACGCCCTGGGGGCAGAGCTGGCACAGCTTGTGATGCGGTCCCTGTGCTCTGGCTAAGCAGCTGCTTTCGTCTGCTGAGCTATCTGGCTGGTCCTGCAATGCTATGATTGATCTTTTTATGTCAGTTTCTTTATGATAGTTTTCAAAGAGAATAATTTAGTTAAAAAAAGGTACAGTTAAAAAAAAATGCCCTGTGTGTGTAGAAACCAGAACTCCGTGACTATTTGAAAATATGCCATGGGTTAGTATTTTTTTTTAACATATAATGATACATATGTTACAGATTTTCAAAACATGGATGGCTGTATATATACAATCCAACACAGATTAGCAGTCCACAATAGAAGCGGGTTATCTACAGAAGTTTTTGACTTGAGCCATTCATAGCTCATTATATTAATATGACTTTACTTTATATACCTCCATTTTTTCTGCTGGATGGTTCAGACCAAGTTAAAGCAAGACCTATATAGCTTTTTCTATTTTGAGACAGATTCTCACTAAGTCACTGAGTTTCCCAGTGACTCGGAGCCATGGCTTCACAGAGTACTGGGCTATAGGAGCAGGCCAACACAGCTTGCTCCACAGCAGCTTATAACACCTAATATAATGTAAATGCGATGTAAATAGATGGCATACTAGGTTTAAGAAATAATAAGGACCAAGGGTATTGTTCAATAAAGATGTAAGTTTATTTTTAAATATTTTTAGTCCGTCGTTGGTGAACACAGAATCTATAGATATGGAAAGCTGTCTATATAAGCATACTAATATAAAAGGCCTAAATATATCTTTGATAAGAAATCAAGTGTTTTTAAAGTATATTGCCTTATAACATGGATTTTTTTTTCTTTTACATGAAATATTTTGAATTTAGGAAGAACGGGCCATGCTAGCACAAGAGCTTTCTTCACTTCGGGACCAAAGGGAACAACTTAAAGCAGAAGTAGAAAAATACAAAGAATGTGACCCACAAGTTGTGGAAGAAATACGTGAGTTTCAGACTAAGTACCTGCTTAGGCAAGTGCAGGGACCAGAGTTCAATCTCCAGTCGCACATACCTATAATCCCAGTGCTGGGGAGACTGAAAACAGGAGGCTCACTACTGAGTCTAAGGTGTGTAGTGAGACCCGGTACCAAATACATAAATCAAAAAAAAAAAAAAAGAAAGAAAGAAATGTGTGTGCAGCTTAAGGGTTTTTTGAGTTTTTTTTTTTTTTTGGTGGAACTGGGAAGTGAACTCAGGCCCTTGCACTTGTTAGGGAAGCACTTATTCCACTGAGCTGTCTCTCCGGCCTCTAGCTTAAGGGTGTTTAACTTAGGCAGTGAACAAGACCTTGCATTTCTTATTGCCTAGTAAGCTTAGTCTCCAAGTACAGGAAAAAAGAAGCAGTTAAAATAGTGTTGCATCCTCTGTGCTCTAACTCTGTAGCATAAAAGGAAAATACTTTCAGTAAAGAGATGTATTAAAGCATTTGAATACTGACAACTCTGAAATCAAGCATTTCAAAAGTAATGGAAGTGAATGAAATCAAAGGATAAAGACATAAAATACAAACTTAGGAAACTCAGAAGTTGGAGGAGGAGTTAATTTTGCCCAGCTATCTGGATTCTAGAAAGAAATCTACCAGTACTTTTTTATTTATTTATTTGTTTGTTTGTTTATTATTTTTGTATTTTAGGGAAGGGTCTACAGGATGTTTAGGGTCTCACTACTAGATCAGACTTGTAGTGATCCACCTATTTACAGCCTCCCAAGAGCTGGGATTACAGGTTCGCACCACCATGCCCATTGTCATCTCAGTATACCCCAGGGGTGGATCCGGCACAGCAGGTCCAGGGATCAAACCCCAGCCCCTGCACCTGCTTGTAGGTACACTACTTTTTAGGGAAAGAGATATTATTAATAATAAAGAGTTTACAAGTTGTAAAATTATGTTCTTTGTCTTGAATTGCCTTTTGAAAATATAAATGATTTCCTACCCCTTTTTAAATAAAGAGTTCCCAGCTCTGAAATTTTTGTATGTTCAGATAGAAATTTGCACATTTGAGGAAATTAAAGTATGTGTAAATATATAGCATTTAATTGCCTATGAAAATATATGTATTTTCTTTTTCCATCTACTTCTATTTTAGCCTGTCTCTTATTTTGGAAAGCTTACCTACTGACACTTGTAGAAAAACTGGCATTATAGAGTAGGATTGAAAGTGTTGAGAGAAACTTTATTTGGTCCTTTAAGATGTACCTGAGGATAGCTGATTACAGTTAAGCTGGGCTAGCCCTTGGTGGGACTTCTAATTTGAGAACGTTTGAGCAGTTCCATTAGCATAGTGCTGCAGTTAAGCTTCACTTTGAGACTACCCCACACACACCTCAGGGGACCCTGGCCTTCACTTAGCAGTGATGTGCCAAGTCAGCCAGTTGCACAGAGATGCAGTACAAGAACTCCCTGAGCCAGTTTTTGTGGGAAATTGAATATTTAAGGAAGCACATCGTTTGCACTGTCCACAGACATGCTTGTCGTCACCTGCAGCTGAACCGCTCTCTGAGCCTGGGGCATCAGCATTACCACTTTAACCTGATTGATTGAAAGCTTAATGGTACCAGGTGAGCAGCAGTGCACAAGTGGGAGGCGACAGGTAGGTGGTCACTGCCCCAGGTTAGGCCTGGCTCCAGGTTTCCTACTGGGCTCTAATATGTTCAGGTGACTTTCAGGATCTGCATGGCTGTGCCCTGTAGCAATTTATGGCAAACCCCAGTTTTCACTGTCACTAAATCTGATCCTTCTTATGTTACTCCTTCTGTGCCTTCTTTCTTTTTGCTTTTGGTTTTAGGTTGATTGGGCCTTTTCTTGTTCTGGCTTGACTTGGTTTTCATTTTTGAGACAGGATCTCGGCAGTATAGCTGGAATTTCTGACCCTCCTGCCTCAGCCTTAACTTCTGGGATTACAGCCATCCACTGCCACTGGCTTGCCTCCCTTCCTGAGTGAAGTTCTGGGTAATCCTGATACTGTTGCCTTGGATTAGCACCTCTGCTCCTTGTCCTGTTCCCTTTAACTTTGGCCAGACTCAGTCAAAAATCCAGCTTTTCATCTCCGTGGTCCCCCTCAAACTGTCATAGATGCTTCCCTGTGCAAGTGATCCCAACTAACCTCACATCAGTGTGTGACTTACCATTTTTCTACCCTTTTTCAGAATATTGCTACCCTCTATCCACTCCAGAATGACTAAAACTTTTATTGGCCTTCTTACATTATTTCTACTGCTTGTTTGGTATTGATAATGACCCCAAAGGAACGGGCCATCTGGAGGTTTGGGGTGTGGATGAGTACCTGGAGCTGTGCAAGACTGGCTCATCCTGTGGGCAGACCTTATCTCTCTGTCTCAAAAAAAAAAGGAAGAAAGCTCTTAATGTGGCCACAACACAGGGAGGGTCCCATGCAAAGCCCTGCAGATTGAACCCCAGTTGAGCAGATGGAACTGAGAGTCAGGGAGCCCAGTGTGAGTGAGCTTGCAGGACAGTGCTCTGGAGAGGTAGGATGCTTGGAAAAGCTCTGAGTGTGTCCAGTGGGGTCTCCTCAAGGAGCTTGAGGAAACTGCCCAAGGCTTGCAGCAGAGTCAGGTGGGATTAAAAGGAACAGTGCCAGGTACTCACCAAGGGCCATGAGTAGTGCCTGTCTTACACCAGCCAGGTTGGGAAAATGTATAATTAACGGAATTTATCAGTGAATACAAGAAAATCTTGCCTTACCAGAAAGGAATAAATAGCTCTAGACTGAGCTTTTCTCTGACCTGCTTACCAAGCCACATGACCAAGACTCAAAAGCATCATAATCACCAAGTAATGTAAATACATCCAGACCAAAGCTCAAGAATATTGATAAAATACTTAAAAATCTAATATTCAAGAAAATAAAACTTGTTATTTTTGGCATACAACTGAATATCAACTGACATGCAGGAAAGCAGGAAAACATGATTAAAAGTACAGTATAATCTTTCATTCCAAACAGGCCAGAAAAGTAGAATTAGTAGGCCAAAACATGAACACAGTTATGACTGTACTGCACGTGTTTAAAAAGTTAAGTAGAAAAATGGAAGCTATAAACGTCCAGTGTCTTGATATGAAAACTATGGTGTTTGACATGAAAAGTTCAGTGGTTTGGATCAACAACAGATTAAAGTTTTCAGAAGGACCCTTATATTCAAAGACATATCAATATAAACTATCCAAAATGAAGTAGAAAAAAATTTTAATATAAAATGTCATTCTTAGCTGGGTGTGGTGATGTGTGCCCGTAATCCTAGCACTGTGGGAGGCTGAAGTAAAAAAACCATAAATTCCAAGCCAGCTTGGTCAACTTAGTGATTTAACAAGACCCTGTCTCAAAATAAGCAAAAAGGGGCTGGGTATGGAACTCAGTGCAGAGGCCCTGGAGTCATCCCCAGTCTCCCTCCCTCCTTTCCTTCCTCCCTCCCTCCCTTCCCCCCTCTCTCTCCCTCCCTCTCCTCTCTCTCTCTCTCTCTCTCTCTCTCTCTCTCTCACACACACACACACACACACAACTACCCCCCCATCTGTGAGCTGGAGCACAAAGAGACTTTGCTGGGCTAGAAAGATACCTGAAGATACAAAAGCTAATTTGTTACAAATTTGGTGGCAGCTACAAATCTAAGAAACCTAAATGGGAATGCTGGCCTTTATTACATAAATCTTTAAATTTCTTAGGTTTGTAGCTGTCACTAAACTCAGAGAACTTTAAACTTTTGTCTCAAAAACACCTTTCTCCAGTGAAATCATTGTTTTCAGTTGTGCTTTTATACATATTATATGATAAGGAATTTCATAAGATTTTAACTATCATGTTAAGGCAGAGCAGATTATACCAGATTAAAGGATTATAAATTTTACAAATTGATTTAAATAGGATTTTGTTCCTAACATCTATAACATCCATTATAACACTCAGGTTTTTATCTAAGTCTATCATGGTTTATTTTGTAACATAATTTGCTAAGAATAACCATAACTCTTTCTTCATATAGGTATGACTATAAATTATCTCTTATTTCTCAATAATGCCTATAAGAAATATTTATATTTCATCATTCCATTTGAATTATAGCACTAAGCAAACATTGGAGTGACTCACTGGAAATATCCAAAAAGTAAAAAGAAGAATTTATTTTAGAAGTAAAATTACAACTATATTATTTAAATAAGACCAAAGAAAATAACTACCTAACAGAAATTTAAATTCCCACAAAGAGGGCTGGTGAAATAGCTCAGTGATCTAAGCACCTGCCTGGTAAGTGCAAGGACCTGGATTCAATTCCTGCTACTACATGCCATGCCAGTCCTGTACCGTGCAGGCCACTGAAACCAGGTGTGATGATGCAAGCCTGTAATCCCAGCACTGGGGAGGCTGAGACAGGAGGATCACTGTGAGTCCAATCTGTGTAGCAGGACCCTGTACCAAATAAATAAATCTGTTAAAAAAAAAAGTCCCACAAAAATAACTGAAAGTAAATGTTATAAATACTCAAAAAGAAAATTTCCTGAAATTAAATGCCAAAGTGACAATAAAAACAGTAATCTAAGCATCTTTAAAACTTTGCTCTTCCCTAAAAGCTTACAGAAATTGTTATAACTTTTTCAAAACTGGAAATTAACCAGGGGCTTGCAACCTTCATGAAAAATAGCTGATGCTCAGTAAAAAATAGTGAATTTTAATGGTGCTCTGGCCTGTGCAAGCAGTTCACACTTGGAAGGGAGGGTATGACGAATCAGTCAGACTCAGGACCTGGTGCTTGCCAGGCAGGCGCTATGCCACTGAGCTGTACATCCTTGGCCCTACAACATAGCAACATAGAATAATGCTAGGTAATGGAGATAGCCACAAGATTATCTTAAATGGGTACAATAAAAAATATTTGATAAAATTCAACAGTCTTATTATTAAAAACACTTATCAAAGTAAGAATAGAGGCTGAGAGAGCCTTATTACCAAGATGACACCAAAGGTGAAGAAGGAAGCCCCTGCCCCTCCCAAAGCTGAAGCCATAGCAAAAGCTTTAAAGGCCAAGAAGGCCATGTTGAAAGGCATTCAGAGCCACAAAAACAAGATACAAACATCACCCACCTGCCCCATCCCAAAACACTGCAGCTCCAGAGGTAGCCCAAATACCCTCGGAACAGCACCCCCAGGAGAAACGCACTTAACCACTATGCCATCATCAAGTTCCCCTGACCACAGAATCAACAACACACTCGTGTTCACTATGGATGTCAAAGCCACTAAACATCAAATCAAACAAGCTGTGAAGAAGCTGTGTGACATCAATGCTGCCAAGGTCAATATTCCAGTCAGGCTTGATGGAGAGAAGAAGGCATGTGTTCAACTGGCTCCCGATTATGATGCATTGGATGTTGCCCACAACATTGGGATCATCTAAACTGAATCCAGCTGGCTAATTCTAAGTGCATACTTTTTTTCCCCCAGTTAAAAAAAAAAAGTAGGAATAGAAGTGAATTTAACCTCATCAAACAGCATCCACAAAAGTCCTCAGTCAACATCATGCTGAATGGTGAAAGGCTGAAAGCTTCCACAGCCTGTCTTCTCAGCATTTCCATTTCACACCATACTTAACTAGAAAAATTAAATCAAAAAAGAAAAAGCATCTGTTCTGAAAAGGAAGAAGTAAAATGATCTTTATTTTCAGATGATACAGTTTTACAATATAGAAAGCCCTACACAATGTATACCCACTTAGGGTGTATATCTAGGTGCCCTCCTAAAGCCTCTGCACTCATAGGGGCCTTGGCAGGTGAGGGGCCACCCAGATGTGATGCTCATCAGCACTTAGTCTGCTGATGACTTGGTAGCTGGATGTGACTCGGGCGGGGCGGAGCAGCCTGGCTGGCAGAGATGGCTTGTGGGCGGGGCTGGGGCTGGAAGCTTTTGTCTCTGCCTCCCTGATTCCCCTGCCTCCCACCTGCCCTGCCCTGGGCTGCACCTCTGGAGTCCCACACCTTACCACCCCGTCTTGGAGCCAGTTGACTGCAGCCTGAAGCCTCAGCAAACTGAGCCAAGAAAGAAACTTCTCTTTAGCCCTGTGGGTGTCAGGTATCCTATCTCAGTGACAAGAAAGTAACTGAGACTTACCCTGAACAAAAAAATTATTAAAACATTTTTTTTTTTTTTTTTTTTTTTGGTGGAACTGGGGATTGAACTCAGGCCCTTGCACTTGCCAGGGAAGCGCTTATTCCACTAAGCCATTTCCCCGCCTAAAAAAATTATTAAAACTTAATAAGTTCAGCAAGTTACAAAATACAAAATCAGTATTTAAAAATCTGTTTTGTTTTGTAGTACTTGTATTGAACCTCTGGCCTTCACACAGAGCTACATCCCCATACCTTTTTTATTTTCATTTGGGCACTGGCTTTTGCTAAATTGTTGTATTACTCAGGCTGGGCTAGGATTTGAGAGCCTACTTCATCTTCCCAGAGTACTGGGATTATAGCAGTGTGCCACAGTGTTTGTTCTTAAAAAATGTGTGTTTCTCTATACTAACAAGGATAACCCATCTGCAAATGAAATTAACAGGCAAAAAATTAAATCCATGTTTTCCCATACTAACATCAAAATGGATAAAATCATCTAGGAATAAAGTTGATCAAATGAGAATTTACTGAAAGTTATAAAACATTATTTTTCAAGGGCTGGGGAGATGGTTCAGTGGAATAAGCACTTCCCTGGTAAGCACAAGGGCCTGAGATCAATCCCCAGTTCTGCCAGAAAAAAAAACAAAAAAAACATTATTTTTCAAAAAATGAAGATTTAAGTAGAGGACAAGGATATAGCTCAGCAGCACAACACCTGCCTGACAAGTTCAAGGTCCTGAGTTTGATTTCTGGTACTCCCCCCAAAAAAGGATTGAAATAAATGGAAAAAATTCTTACTTCCCAAACTGATTCACATTTTCAGTTTCAAACATATCAAAGTCCCAACTCCTTATTTTATACTATTTAATAAGCTGATCTTGCAATTCATAAAAAAATAAGACCCAGAGTGTCCAAAAGAACATTGAAAAAAGGACAAAGTCAGAGGGCTCAAATTTCATTATAAAACTTACAAGTATAATTAATTAGTCAAGTCAGCATAGTATTGGTATAAAAATAGACACGGATGAATGGAATGGAATTGAGTCTAGAAATCATTGATTTTTGTTATGGTTTGTGTCTAGGTATTCCCCCCCCCCCAAAGACTCTTGTAGTCCTAGAGTGGCTTCTGGAGTTTGATTGATTTCTGTGGGTGTGGGTGCTGCACCTGCCCTGGGATGCGTTATAATGTAAGGTGGGAAGAGAAGCTGCCTGCTCGAGCTGCTGCTACTGCTTTTGTGCTCTTGCTGTTTGCCACCACCATGAAAGGTTGCCTTCCGCTCTGCCTTGTACCCAGCTGAATATAGACAGAAACCTCCAGTAACTGAGCTAAATAAACCTTTCCTTCCTTCATTTTGGGTGTTGGGTGTTTGTCCTAGCAATGAGAGAAGAGTAACTAAGACATTTTTCAACCATGGTAATGAAACCATTAAATTAGTAAAGAATGTTTTCCAATAATGGTTTAGGTACAGTTGTATGTCCACCTGCAAATGAATTATTCTGACCCCAACTTCACACCATAACCAAAAATTAACTCATTTGAGCTAAAGATATAATGTAAGATTTTAAACTATAAAACTCTTAGAAGAAAACATAGCTATATATTTCTTTGGGCTTGAGTTAGACACCATGATCTCAGAAGCATAAACAACCAAAAAGTCTAAGCTGGATTTTATCACATTAAAAACTTTTGTAATAAAACTATCAAAACTAAGGTTTACAGTATTTGTAAATTGTATGTCTGACAAGTGTCTAATATCAAAATACATAAAGTATTCATAATTCCACAAAAAGACAACCCAATTTTTAAAATAGACAAAGGATTTGAACAAACTTTTTTTTCAAGGAAAATATATAAAGCCCAGGGCTGGGGCTTTAGTTCAGTGGCAGAATGCTTACCTAGCAAGATGGAAGCCCTGGGTTTGGTCCTTGGCATCAAAAACAAAACAAGGTAATAATAAACCTCAATGAAAATACATACATGCCAATACACACACAAAAATGTGTGCAATATTAATCATTTGGGAAATTCAAAACCAGAATGAAATACATCTTCACGTTCAGGATGGCTATAACTTTTTTTTTTTTTTATTTATGAAATGGAACTAAAATTGCCTGTGGGGTTGTAGGTACATCCATATTGGGAAACAGTTTATTCTTTGCCTGAAATGACACAGGTGAGCTAGCAGTTGCATTCCTAAATGTATATCGAAGGAAATAAAAATTTGTTCGCAAATATTATTACATTATTTGTATTAGTAGAAAACAACTCAAATGTGCACCAGCTGATGCCTAATTTTTTATTCCACAAAGGGCAAAGCCATAGAGATAGATCAAAGCTTACTGGTTGCTTGGGGCTGGAGAGATGGGGATGTTTAGTAAATGCTGCTGGGTTTAAGGTTTCCTCTTAGGTGATGTCTCAGTTACTTTTCTCATTGCTGGGACAAAATATCTGACACCCAAAATTAAGGAAGGAAAGGCTTATGTAGCTCACAGTCAGTGGAGGATTCATTGCATACTCAGCTGGCTCCAAGGCAGAGTGGCACAAGGAAGAGGGCAGCCACTCATGATGGCAGGAAACAGCAAAGAACAAAGGGAGGAGCAGGGGCTGCAGACAGCTAGCAAGCTCTCCCTCCCTTATGTTGCATTCAGGCCATCGCCTCCAGAGTGGGTGTAGCACTCACACCCGTAATCCCAGCAGTGGATCATAAATTATACACTGACAAAGCCTGTCCCAGTAACAGCCAGACACAAACCGTAACAGGTGATGAAAATAAGAATACACTGTGTTATATTACTATGATAAGTCCTGTGGTAAGTAAATTGTCTATCAAAAAATGAATGCCATCACTAGGTAATATGTATTATACATGGCATTGGTATGTGCTGTGCAAATAAACTTGAGAGACACTGAGCTTACAGATACACTTAGTAACAAGATGTGTATTAAGTATAAATAAAAGCAAATATGTTTCCCCATAAGGCTACTTTCTTAACAATCTTTTTTTAAGGTCAGAAGAAGCTACTACAGTGATGACAGATATTTTAAAGGGAAATTTTCACATTGATTTTCTATTCTTTGCTAATGAAACAGCAGCTATGTAAAATTTTCTTAGGAATTTGAGCAGGTTTATGAGATGCAGTGGTATTCTACTATGTCAGCCTTTATTCCAAACCCATTGTGTATGTATATTTTATTTAAAAAATTAGGAAAATGTAAATCTGTAGGAAAACTGAGGTAATTTTACATATGTAGACAATTAAATTCAGATTTATATGTCATTTTTTTAGGTCAAGCAAATAAAGTAGCCAAAGAAGCTGCTAACAGATGGACTGGTATGTATTGCAACCTTGCTAACATGCAGTTAGACTGACACCCCGCTCGTGGTGATGTGAGACCCGGATGCCCCAGTGCTAGCTCTGTTCAGGGAAAGATATTTCTGGACTTGTGTGCATTGCTCACGTTT
This sequence comes from Ctenomys sociabilis, assembly GCA_004027165.1. NCBI lineage: Eukaryota > Metazoa > Chordata > Mammalia > Rodentia > Ctenomyidae > Ctenomys > Ctenomys sociabilis. The sequence goes on along the minus strand of PVKA01008177.1, from coordinate 31,935 downwards.
TTGTATATGAAATATTTTCAGTTACTTACAGTTAATATTATTATTATTTTTTTTTTTTTAGATCTTATGATTCGGAGCCAGGGAGATAGTTGAGTGGCATAAGTGCCTACCAGACAAGCACAAGGTCTTGAGTTCGATCCCTGGTACCAAAATAAGAAAATCTTGTGATTCATTTGTAGAGCTGTATTTTTATAAAACAAATAATTGTTTCCAGTTTAACTTTTATGTAACTTCTATCAAGATTAGTCACTTAGGCTTATCATTTAACTTTCATATATATTAATAAAACTCATAGTTTCCTATGTATTGTCATTTAAAGTACACCTCTTCAAGTGCCATGGAGTCCAGTAGAGTAGTTTTCCCAAAAATACTAGAGTAGCTAAGGAGGGTGTGTCTGTGTGGGTGTGAGGCCAAAGCTAAGCCCATACACGTGAGACTGGAGTGGGAACGAAATCCAGTTTTTCCGTTTCCAGAGCCTGAGCTCCTAGCGGGCTCTGCTTGCCTGCAAATGCTGAATCAAACCATTTGTTAATGGGAGCTTCCTTAGATCTGCCCTGGAAACATTTTAAGAAATGAGAATTAATAAGGTACTGGGTATGTTGGCTTAGGGTTAGGGGAAAGTTAATTAATAGTGATTACTGTGCTTTGTGTACAAGTGTGATTGATACTGTTTCAAAAAACAGCCCTAGGGGCTGGGGAGATGGCGCAGTAGAATGGTTTAGTAGAATAAGCCCTTCCCTGGCAAGCATAAGGGTCTGAATTCAATCCCTGATTCCGCCAAAGAAACAAGTCCCATTCAAAGCTTTCTATAGGGAGATGGCTTAGTAGAATAAGCGTTTGCCTGACAAGTACAAAGGCCTGAGTTCAAACCCCGGTTCCACCAAAAAAAAAAGCTTTCTGTAAAACATCAGCCAGAAATTTATACTGGTGCTTTTTCAATATTCAATTATAAAATCATGCTAATTGAATTTCTCCCTTCTGGTGAGTCTGTAAAGCCTTCACCTGTGTTAATCACCTGCATTGTGCTTCTGTTGAGGATGTGGTGAGAGGAAAGCAGAGATGTAAGGTTTCACCAAAAACTTAAAATTATTTTTCCTAGTCTATTTTAAGAGGTAAAATCCATGTAAATTGGCCTTTCCCCCTCTTGCCATCTTACAGATTGCAATCTTTCTTATTACAGTTAATTTCCTAGATAATATGAGGCTTCAGTGGTAGGGACAGAGGAGGTTCAGAGAGCACATTTACATTCAAGAAAAAAATGAAGGCTATGTCTTATAAGGTACAAGCAAGTAATAAATGTGGGCTCGAGCAATAGAAAGCTTCGAGGGGGACCAGAGTAGATTTAAGGCTGACGATAGGATATAGGATGAGAGTGACTAAATGAATCCCCACAGAGCTGTTAACAAAGCAGGTCCAGCAGATGGAACCAGCGCCTGCATGTGTGTGCACATGCCTGCATGTGCGCCTGTGCCCGGGGCGTGGAGAGCTGTCCCAGTGAAGTGCTGCACCCTCCTGACCCTTGCACTCTGCCCACCTCATCCTCTCCTCTGCGCCCCATGCCCGGAGCACCTGTGCACGCGCGCCAACCCCTGCAAGTGCAACTCTCCCCTCCTTCCAATTCACTGCTAACTCCAGGTGTTAGGTAAACAATTAACCACTGTGCTCCAGTTCACCCAAAACTCCCCAAGTTATGATTCTGTTGGCGGAGTGCCCCACCCTGTCCTGTGTTCTTAGCCACAGAAGAACCTGGAACTTTTTAAAGCCTGTGGAAGGAAGATATTTTTAGTATAGCAGAAACAGCTGTTAACTATATTTCCAGTTGAGCTTACAACTTAGCCTTTCCAGCTTAAACACATATTGTGGAAATGGAGGTAGGAGATACCATGGACTATGCCTCTTTCTTTAAAACAAACAAAAATAATGAAATATTAGTATTTTGTAATTAAAAATTATCATATAGCTATCAGCTAAAAATTGGTTTCTTTATGTATAACAGCCCTTAAAATGTGTCTAGAATTGAGGATATTGCTTAATAATTCAGTTATCTCGGTTCTGTAGAATGAAAAAAATCACCTCATGATATAAATACAGAAATATTCAGGCTGGGGAAGTGGCTCAGTAGATTAAGCGCTTCCCTGGCAAGCCCAAGGGCCTCAGCTCAATCCCCAGTTCTGCCAGAAAAAAAGGAAATATTACGTTCAATGTTTTCTGATATTTGGTACACTTTAAATATAATTTAACAAATTATATACAACTTAACAGTTCAGGTAATGAAAGTGTTTGGTTGTGTTGCGCTGCTAGACACCAAGGCCTCTCATATACACCTCAGTGTATATGAGAGGCATTTTTTATTCTTTGTTGAGGCAGTCAACAGGACTATTTTATTTTATTTTTTGAGAGAATAAAAAAATAGATATGACATTAGAAATATATGCAATTTCAAAAAAAAAAAAGCCAAGATAATAGGTATTCAGTGGTAGTTGTTATATTGCATTGTCATCATTATAGTTGCTGAGATTACCAGATATAGTCATATAAAATTGGACAAGATAAAAAGCTTTACACATTAACTGCTTCTTTCAAAAAAACAATAGAGGGCCAACCTGATAGCTCAGCGAACTAAAGTGCCTGCTTAGGCAGAGTGCAGGGTCCCAGTTCAATCCCTCGCATGCTGTGCCAGCCCCGCCTATGGGGCGTGCTGAGACTAATTGAGATTGGGCATGGTGGCATGCGCCTGTAATCCCAGCTCTTAGGAGGCTGAAAACAGGAGAATCACTACACGTCCAATCTGTGTAGTGAGACCCTATAGCTAAATACAGGGGGAAAAAAAAAAACAATAGAGGAACCAGGAAGATGGCTCAGTAGAATAAGCATTTGCCTGGCAAGTGCAAGGGCCTGAGTTCAATCCCTGGTTCCGCCAAAACAAAGAAATTAGTAGCACAATAGCTATTCTGTACATATCCATAAATTATTTTTCCCCTTTTTCTACTTTCCTTCATCACAATTGTTCTTTCCTTTTGAGCAGTTTCCTTCTCTTTCACAGTATCTATTACACCTTTCAGACTTTATTTACTCTTTCAGGTTCTTACAGTAGGGAAACATTGTGATGCTTGCACGTGTGGGTCTGATTTATTTTGATTATGAATGTGGTCTCTAGTTGCATCCCTTTACCTATAAGCCTCAGTTTATCTTTCTTTATAGCCTAGTGGTAGGCATCCTAAGGGAAGGGCGTAGACATCAACACTGCCAACACAGCTCTTTGCACCAGTCACAGAACAGCCTGTGCCTGTATGATCCTGCTTAAATAGTCATCTAAGTTGAAAGGAATTCTACTTGTCTTAGGGTTGTTTCTATAAAAACAAAATTATTCTATATGTATTCATGAAAATGTATACATTATCTGATAGCACATGAACTGTCAAGTGTATGGGTTGTATTGTGTTAAACAGGACCTCCAATGGCCCAAAATATTTAATGAAGCACCTTGGCTTCTTTGAATCGGCCCATTAGGCAGTGTTGCAAAGAGGTGATTATTTGTTGGTTCTTTTGTACATTTTTACATATTAGAAGTTTCATAGTGAGGTGCTTTCTTGTCTTTACCTGACCTGGGACTACTGCTGGCAGAGGCTGCTGGATGGCCTCAGCTGGTGCTGCACTGTCTCCTGACCCAGGTTCGAAGTCTCTTCCCTGCATACTTTCAGAAGTCACCTAAGCTCTGTCATTTCCTTCTGTATTTGTTGAACCTGTCCTGAAAGCTGTGCATATCATGCTTGGTCTCTCTCTAAAACACACATCAGGTTGGAATTCTGACCTAGTAATAGAGTAATGTTCTCTGTGTGTCTCTGTGTCTATCTGTCGATCAGTCTGGCTGGCTGGCTTGCTGGCACAGGATTGCTCGCTTTCACTCTCTTTTGTGCTTGCTCCCTCTCTCCCTCCCTCCCTCCCTCTGTTCTTCTCTCCCTCCCTCTTTTCCTCCCTCCCTCTCTCCTTCCCCCATCTGTCTGGCTCTCAGCAGCTTGATAGTATCTGCTCCTTACACTCTGGAACACCTGTGTTGGCTTGTCTTCTGTAGCAGTAAACCTCAGTAAGTGCTGGACTGTGATTGGCAGGAATGCACAGACCGAGAAGACACCTGTAAAAGGAAACAGTTGTGAGGTCCTAACATTATTTTAGAACTTTCACTTGTTAGGAAGGAAAAGATTTTTTTGAGCTTGTTACAAAGAATAAAGATTCATTTCAGTGTTTTTTGACATCCGTAAGCCTAATGGAAAGAAATAATGTCATTCCGTTTGAGGCAGTAATACATACTTTAGAAATAACTCCAGAAACATCATTATTGCCGGGCGTGGTGGCGCAGGCCTATAATCCCAGCACTTGGGAGGCTGAGACAGGAGGATTGTTGTGAGTTCGAGACCAGCTTGAGCTACAAAGTGAGCTTAAGGCCAGCCTGAGCTGCATAGTGAGACCCTGTCTCAAAAAGACAAAAAAAAAAAAAAAAAAAAAAAAACATCATTATTATATACTTGGAATTAAACTGTTCTTAGAAACAGTATATTAAAAAACGGTGGGCATTAACTCACTAGCAATGCCTGGACAGAATGCCATAGAGTCACTTAGGACAACAGAAATGTATTTCCTCACTGTTCCAAACAGATAGCATTATCCATCTAAATATGAATGCAGAGCAAAGGTATCAGCACGACTCTGCTTGAAGGCCTCACGTGGCTTTCTGGGGGTGTTCTACATTTTCCCTGTGTGGGTCCCCAGTGTGTCTCGGTGTTCCAGGCTTCCCTTTTTTATGAAGATACTAGTCACATCCTGATCATCTCATTTTAGGTTTTAAATGTACTATGTAATACAGTTGCAGGCTGAGGTGGTGGGGGAGGAGCTGTGTAGAGCAGATATACCTAAGGGACATCTGAATGGGCCCATCCTCTTGCCTTCATTCTCACTACTAAACAGGGCTAATGGGCCAAAGAGTACCTGACCAGCCAGAAAACCTACCGTGATTTTCCCATGTGCATAATACATTTTCATTATAAAAGTTATATGTAGCCAGATGTAGTGGCACATGCTTATAATCCCAACACTCTGGGAAGCTGAGGCAAAAAGATCACAAGTTCAAATCCAGCTTAGGCAGTTTAGCAATTTAGAAAGACCCTATCTCAAAATAAAGAACAAAATAAAAAGTTTTTAGGAGTGCTATGGATGTAGCTTAGTGAGAAGATTGGCTTTACAAGTACGTAGAATAACTGAGCGCAAGAAAGTCCACTTACCACTACTCCCAGGCAGTGAGCATGTGGGGCTGTCCTGCAGCCCTCAGCTGCACATCGCACCCCTCCCAGCGTCCAGACATTTGGGTGAGTTTTGGGGGTGTTTTGTTTGGTTTTGTTCTTTTCTATTACTGCAGTGGGATAAAGATCTTGGTGTAGGGGCTGGGGAGATGGCTCAGTAAAATAAGCGCTTCCCTAGCAAGTGCAAGGGTCTGAGATCCCCGGTTCTGCAAAAAAAAAAAAAAAATCTTGTACAGTTTGCTTTCCTTGGAATAAGTTCCTTTGAGTAAATAAAATGCTTCTTCAGTGGCAAATGCATTTTAAGGGCACAATGACCCCCCCCCTTAGTCCATGGAAAGGAAAGCCCTCTCCCACTGCCCAGCCCCCACACCCTGGGGTGGAAGGAGGAAAGACTGGGAGGAAGAGCTCCCCCTGGGCACCTCCTGACCCTAGCTAGGAGTCTGGCCTTGCGCACAAGCACAGGAAAGATGCCATTAACTGCCCTGTCACTGTGTTGCCCTTAGGGTGGATTTCTTTTATCTGTAATTACTGCCATTACTCTTGAAAATAGGAAACTTATTTTGATATAGCTAAAAATAAGGTAAATAAAGGACAGTGAGATTTTTTTTTTTTTCCTGTAATAAAAACAACTGTCAGGATCTTAGTTCCATTCCCCAAGTCCTCAACTACAAAGGCTGCCTGGCCTTGGCTCTGATACTGTGCATCAGCTTTCCAGGGCCGTGATCCTACACATCCCCAGGTCTTGCTGCCACTCGTCATCTCAGGACGCGTTCACCCCACCTGCCCCTGCACACCGCTTCTTGGGCTCAGCAAGTTATGTCTGTATCAACTCTCCACAAAATGTGCCAGTTTGAAGGAAGGCTGCCAGTGATTCGTGGCCGACTGTTACAAAATATTACAGCAAAGAGAATGGCAACTGTCAAGGAAAATTGTTACTCTGGGCTCCTTTTTGACTGCAGCAACTACACAGAAGCAGCTGCAGCTTCGATAAGGGCTGCTTTTTTTTGGTGGAACCAGGGATTGAACTCAGGCCCTTGTGCTTGCCAGGCAAGCATTTATTCTACTGACCTATCTCCCCAGCCCAGTAAGAATATTTTGATTTGAAATATTTTATCATTTTTAATTTTCAAAAATATTTTTGTTCTTTACAGATAATATATTTGCAATAAAATCTTGGGCTAAAAGAAAATTTGGATTTGAAGAAAATAAGATTGATAAAAATTTTGGAATTCCAGAAGACTTTGACTACATAGACTAAACTGTTTGATGGATACAGAAGGCTCACCGGGCTTATACACGGAATTCTAAGATAGTGTCTCACTGGCAGTGAGTTGTCATTGCCCTGTTACTGTTCAGTGGCTTACTGATTCTAAATAAAGTTATAAACTACAGATGTTCTTCAGAATTATTTAGAATTAAATAATTCCTTTTGTTATCAAAAAGGAAAAAAGAAAGGCTGATCGCCATATCCCAGAGTGCTTTCATTGCAGATCAGCATGAGGAAAGCCACTGCCTTGGACCCTCGGGTGATGGATGGTAGCTTTGAGGATCAGAGCCAGGATGTAGTCACATTTTTAGTTTCAAATACTCAGTATGGAGGGTACGTGTGAGGGCTCTGAGGCACAGATATGTATGCGAGAGAGCTTGGAAATAACCTTGGAGCCCTGCCAGCTGCCTCTCGGTGTCCGTAGGAGGTGTGTGATGCCCTGCTCAGGACTGCATCACATCTGCAAATTTCTGAACAAAAAGAAATAGAAAACCTGGCGTTCCTCAGATTTAGAATTAAATAATAATTCCTCAGACATGAAGGCTGCTGTTTTTGAGTTTTCTATGGGAAAGAACATGCATTCAGTCTTTGTCCTGATTTATGCACTTTGTATAAGATGGTATAGTTGTGTTTGTATAGTACATTTCACCAACTATATGAAATTCAGGGATTTTTAAAAAACTGTCTTTAAAAAAATAGGTTAAAAATAACATCGTATATATGTATCACTTGCTAGTTCAGCTTGGTCATTTAAAGTATTTTCAGGCATTCCAAAATGAATTTAAAGAAAAAATACAAATTAAAATGGTGAAGACCTTTATGCACATGCCCTAACTTTTTCTGAGTGAAACACTCCATATGTCTGAAATGACCCAAAAGGCATTCAAGCCAGGCACTGGTGAATTGAGGCTTTGTGTTGCAGGGAGTTCCGCTGGTCTAATCACTTCCTGGCGTGGCAGACACAAATAGGCCCAATCTGTGTTGCCTCTGGGCAGCAGCTCTTCTCATAGAAGTATCTGATGTAGGAAACTGAGGATCAAAACAAAATCCACCCTAACCCTTTCCTTCAAATGCTAATTGTGGGAATTATAAAATGTCTGAGTCTTGGTTTGTTATTTTCTAGAAAATGTGCTTCCTTATTTAGAAAAAATATATATTTAAAAAGTCTTGCTGCCAGGCACAGTAGAGCACACACAAGTACTTCCGACTACTCTGGAGGCTGAGGCAGGAGGATTGCTAGTTTGAAGCTAGCTTGGACAGCATAGCAAAATGATGTCTCAGAAAGGACTGGGGTTGTAGTCCATAGAGCACCACTGGCTGTCCCAATGGTTTTGATCTACTGTACTACAAAAAAATTGTTTTCATATTTCCTAAAATCCTTTTGTGTAAATGTTCAGGCGACTTTTTATGTTCTAAGTTGGGTCCCTGTAAGCCACCACGAGGATGCAAGGTTTGCACATGAGCCAAGCAGACAGGCTGTGGCCCCTTCCTGGGTTAGTAATATACTGGGAATGTTTAAAACTGACTCCCAGGAAAAGCACGAGGCCAGGTTACAGTGTGTGCCAGGTTGCAGTATAGTGCTCCAGCATAACCAGTGTTGCATTGCCGGAGCGGTGACAGTGCAAAGGGGGTGTTTTTGCCGTGTTTCTGCTATACAGATACAGTAGACAGAAGTCATCTCCAGAGCATAGGTCATAGTAAGACAGTCCCATAATTTGGGAAGGATGAATTTTGTCTTTATTACCTTTGCTTTTGATATAGTGCCCCATTATAATTTATAAACATGATATTTCAGGATGGCTGTGCAATAGCTACCACACTGCTAAAACAGTTGACCTCTCTACTCTGGCTTCTGGTGCTAGGAGACACCAGGGACTGAAACCCAGGCCTGTACAAAGCTCCGGCTGTCCCGCAGCTAATCCCCCATCCACTGGCGTTCTTCAAGGGTGACTTGCGAGTTTTGTTTTCTTTTGACTAAAAGATAGTGATGAACTACTCCAGGAGTTTTGGGTCAGCCAATCTCTAGGTAACCCATAGTCTTGCGCCAGTTTTTTTTTTGATTCACAGATTTATGGGGTACAAGTTGGGTAGACTTAGAGCCATCGTTCAAGGGATCTAAGACTACATGTAACTCGGTGAGTCATACTATAGTTGACAATGCCAGTATCTTTTCTTTTTGTTTTTTTAACTTACTTTTTTGTGTGTATTTAGTACAGGGTCTACAGAGTCTCACTACCCCTCTCAGACTTGTAATGATCCTCCTATCTCAGCCACCCCAGAACTGGGATTATAGGCATGTGCCACCTCAGGGCTGGCAAAGCATGTCGAAGGTTCTGAGGCCAGCATGGCATGAGGTACCAGGGATAGAACCCAGGTCCTTGTGCTTGCCAGGCAGGAGCTTAGACAGCTGAGCTATCTCCCCAGCCCAATACACTGAAGTTTCAAAGGTATTTCCATGTTAGCAAACTCCTTCACATGAATTTATTTTTTAAATTTTGAAAGATCTGTCTTAAGAGATTCTAAAAAAAAGACTGTCCTGATAGGTTTCAGTTGTCCAGGACCAGATCAGATCCCTGAAGGGTTCCTTCTAAGGCGGGGTCAGAGCCAAAGCACACCACACTGGGTGACCTGGCTCTGTGACCTTCCCTGGGATGTTTGCCACATTGTTAGGCTACTGGGATTGTAAACTCTTGGCCACTTCCTCAGATTTTCCTCCAAGGACTAGAGAAGACAGTGAGTATAGATGGCCATCCAAAAGCAAGAGCAGCCCAGAGTGAGTTGTAAGCAGAAAGCTAACTTGTAGTCTGATGATACTGTTTTTTGAGAATAAGATTGGATTAAGATTTCGTGAAGCCGTTCCTCCAGTGTTATGGTATCATTTATGAGAGCCATTAAAATGGCAGCTGGTGGATCCTGCCTCAAAATGATGTGCATACTCCTCCAGTACATGCTTCCTGGATATCATTTGTATGTCAGGAGAAGAACGCAGTGCAGTGGGAAGTGGCCACTGTCATGATTTGCGTGTATGTATCCCTGCCTGATTTCAAAAGTTATTTGGGAAAGATGGAAATGAGATTATATGTCTGCTTTCATCTAAAGTTGAACCTCTCAGCCAAGTGTGGAGATGCATCCCGTAATCCCAGTACTTAGGAGGCTGAGGCAGGAGGATTTTTGAGAGTTACAGTCCAGACTGGGCTACAATGGGAGCTCAAGCCCAGCCTGAACTGCATAGTAAGACCTTGTTTGAAACAAACAAGCAAAAAGTTTGGTCTCAAGCCTGATGATTTCTGTTAACCAAAATCAGTAAAATGCCCCTTCCTCCTGAGGGCCAAATCCAAGGCATTTGTCTTCAGTGATATAAAAATAAACCAGAATATGGGACAAACCCTGTACATAGCCTTAAAAGCCAAAATATTTACACTCTGACCCTATAATAGTTTGTCCAACCCTGAAAAGTCAAACCCTTGGCATTCTGTGAGCTCAAAAGGATCTGGAAGTTATTTTGTTTTGCCTGAACTATATTTTCTTTGTAAGCTAGTTGCCAGCATATTCAGACTATAAAATGTCATATTAAAATTGAGATTTTCAGCTTGTTTTGGGAACTGGCTTATTTGGCAGCTTGGCTGCATGTTCCACGTGCGGTAGTCAGCTCAGGGTGAGCGGAGCTGGCTTGTAGGACTGGAAGCTGAGTCATTCCCAAGAGGAGACCAGGGCATGGCTTTCCAGCTTAAGTCGCAAGGGTCCCTCCAGATCAAACTATACCTTCAGTTTTTCTGTGTTCAGAAAAAAAAATCTTGGTGTCATTTTGAATTAAATTTATAAACTAAGGAGAAACTCTGATCTTCAGAATGAAAGATCCTACCCAAGGATAAGGGTTATTTTTCATTTGCTTAGCTATACATTTGTGTTTTCCACCAGTAATCTTTCCTTTTCTTCATGTAGGTTTTTCACATTTCTTAACTCCATCCTAAGTATTCTGCGGCTGTTTCTGTTCCAAAAAGTTTTCCATTTTATATTCTAGCACTATTCGTATATTAAAGGCTACTGATTTCTTTATACTCTTTTGAGATGCAGAACAGCACTCAACCTCTGCACATTAACTTTATATCTTGCCATCTTATATCCCGTTCTGCTATAAGTGAACATCATGAGCTAATTTATAAAGAACAGAGGTTTGCAGAACACAGTGGCTCATGCGTGTAACCCCAGATGTTAGGAAGGCCGAGGCAGGAGCATTGTGAGTTTTAGGATGGCCTGCACAGTTTAGTGAGATTCTACCTCCAATAATAAAAAGGGCTGAGGGTATAAAAAAGGATCAGTGGTGTCCTGGGGGCAGGCACAGGAGGAGAGGAGAGGTTTATTTAGCTCACAAGTGTGATGACAGGGAAGGCCGGGAGCACGGCCTGGCGCTGGGTCCCGCCCAAACTGAGCAAGTGGCCCCCAGACACCTTTAACCAAGGAATCAGGATTAACAGAAGCTTGGGGATACACACTGAAACTTTGGCACTTCTTAATTCTCTTCTGTTTCAGTTGGTTTTATAAATCTCTAAGCTTTCCCTGGTATGCTTCACCTTATCTTCAAATAGATGCAGTTTTAATGCTGTGTGTGCTCCCTCTCATCCACTTGCCATGTGTGAACCTGTGGTGGAGACCAGGGGCACCCTCGTCTTGTTCCTGGCCTTACCAGGAAGCCCAGCAGTGTTCTGTGCTGAAGAAGGGCAGCTCCCGCAGTGCGTGGCTTATGCCATCACTCATCAAGTGTCTTTGCCCAACTGTTGCCATGCAGAGTGGTTGCTGCCCATCAGACGCTGCTATGCATCTCTGGGGGCAACCATAGAGCCCTTCTCCTTCAATCCCTCCATGAGGAAGAAGACACATGTGTTGTTCCTGCCACAAAATGCAGGGAGGTGCGCTGAGTTGTTTTTGTGCTGTAATGGTATAGTCTACTTACTTGCCAATGCTTTTAGAATCCTTGCACCATTATTCATAACTGATACCAGCCAATTGATTTCTCTTTATGTGCTGCCTTTACTAATTCAGTGCAAATGTTACACTTGCTTCATAATAATTGAAAATCTTCCATCATTTTAAATGCTCTTAACCAGTTTTTGTAATATTGACACTTTTATCTCTAAAGATATTCAACCCTAACATTGAAATAAAACAAAAATTAGATCACTCTGTACATATTGGTCAACAGTTTTGGTACCCAGTTAAGACAATTACTGGACACCTTCATGGGTGAGTCCATAGATTTACCATGTTTTACCTGTTACTTGGAATCTCTTCATAAACATGTATTTGTTTAGCCAACATTGATGGATATTGGTTTGGTTTCAGTTAAATGTTATTTAAGACGGTATTTTCAAAGAACGTTTCTAAACATATCTACTGGCACATTTGTGGGAGTTCTGAGGGTCATTCCTTGACAGAAGAGTTCATGATCACAGAGATGTGACCTAAAACAAAATATGAGCAATACAAGATACAGCTAAGTGTATAGAAAAGAAGAGCATGAGTAATAGCTATGAGAATTTTTTAAATTGCTTTTTCCATGATCAGTGATGTAGAATGTGCCTAAGGAGAGTCACCTAGAGGGAAAACATTCTCTCGGGCTTTCACAGAGAACAAATTGGTCAAGCAGTGGCCGAGACTCATTCAGATGGCTGACACAGACAAAGGATCTACAAACTGCTGTACATGGTTTCAGGGTAAATCCTGAGGGGATTTGACTGACCTTGTCAGATACAAAAGTTACATTTTTAGTTATATAGGTCTTGCTTTAACTTGGTCTTAACTATCCAGCAGAAAAGTACAACTATGAGGTATAAAAAGTAATGCCATACAACTTCTTACAATTCTGCTAATAACCCACTATTATTACGGACTATTGTACTGTATTGGGTTATTGTGCTGAATTCAAGTAACTACAATCTTTAGACAGCTTCAAGTATGAAAAGGTTAAAGACTTCTCCAAATACAGCTTCTCTAACTACAATGAAACACCCATCTCTGAAAAGGAAAAAGGGGAATATGTTGAGAACCATGAAGCTAGGAAATCAATCAAATATGTGTAGGTGGGACTTGGCCCAGTGCTTAAAACAAACAAGCTACCTCACTCCTGAGATGAACATCCTGTCTGGTTAAAGTTAGCTATCAGTTGCTAGGCAACCTAGTGTCATGTGTACTAACTTCAGAAAAGTGTAAATAAAGGACTTTTGTTGTGAAAAAAGAATATATATATATATATATATATATATATATATATACACACACACACACACACACACACGAGAGAGAGTTAGGATAAGATATATAGCTACTTTCTCTTAGTTCATTGAGAATAAAAGTTTATACTAATGTTGTTTAGACAAAATATCAAGTCTTGGGCAGGGGAGATTGCTCAGTGGAATAAGTGCTTGCCTGGCAAGTGGAAGGTCCTAAGTTCAACCCAGGATACCACTAAAAAAAATAAAGATATCATGTCTGCATCTTTCCTCTGAATAACTACTACAAAGACAACAATTTGCAATGTATTAATTATTGTAACCATCCTAACCTGTTTTGAAACTATTTCATTGCCATTTTATTTTTTTCTCATTAAAATGAATAAAAATAATAAATTGCTTTTTCCACGGGAGAACCCAATACTAAATAATTTTTTTTTTTGAGAAGATGTGTATAAAATGAGCTGGGAATCTATCATCAAAGCCAGATTTGCAAGAATTACTGATGTTAGCTGGAATTTATTAATGAAAAAGTAAATGTATAATTGATGTGCATGGGGATTCTTAGGTTAAATATCGGCTTCCAAAAGTTGAAGCCCGAATGCTTTCTGAGAACACTCTAAAATATACCTACAAATATGGAGATGGATTTTATGTCCAAAGCCTGAACTTGGAAGGCGTCACATTTCTCCTAACATTTTGAAAAGCAACTATGGGAACTTCTAGCCTCATTTAAACTGAATGGGTATGAGTTTTCTACCCATTTGGGGCTTTACTGTGTTTGAGCAAACTTACCTCCTGCCCGTGTGTTTCCCCCACTGCGTGTACTCCACTGCGTGTACTCTGGAGGCCCACATCTGTCTGAGTCTACATCCTTTGCTAAGGCTGCATCAGCTCGGATTTGGATTCCGGTTGAGCCTTACTTAGGAACAAACATTTTGCCTTTAAATACCCCTTAAAGGGCCAGGGAGATAGCTTAGTAGAATAAGTACTTGCCAGACAAGCACAGTATCTTGAATTGAATCCCCGGTACCACAAAAAATAAATAAATACTCCTTAAAATCTGTAAAACTAGAATCAGTCTTTTGTTTTTCACAGTTTATAAAAACACATTTTTTGGTTGCAGTTCTTTCCTTAGTGGGTCTGGAAGTGACTTCTCTTTTGAAACTGGTCAGCACTTGAGGTAGCCCCGGCTTAGGGGAAGAGGGGCTGCAGAGCCCAGCTATTTTGCATAACTGTGTCTGAGAGGTCCTTTAATTTTCCTCCTTTTGGGCAGGATAAGGAGAAGCAATGATATTGCAGGGTTAACTGCTTTACAATAGATGTTTTTAGAAGGCAACAGTGTGGGAACTAAATACATTACGAAGAGGCAGATGGCTTTCTCCCCACCAGACTGAAGCTTCTGAGCTTGCATTTTCATCTAAAGGGCCGAAGACCCTCACACATTATTTGATGTAAAAGAATTAAATTGTGGAAGGGTCTGCCTCAGACTTGGTGTGGCTGTCAATGCCTCAGCTTTCCCTGAAGTTACAGTTGGCCTCATTCCAGAAGAGCCATGCGGCAGCTGTTCCTTTTTAATCAGCTTTCCTCCCCCTCCAACTATTTCAAACATTTGCTGCCTGAGTCTCCTTTCTTATCCACTTTCTTTGATTTCCTCTGGAAGAAAAAAAAAATCTACTTTAATTTGAGTCCCTTCTGCATGACCTGAGTTTGCTACCAGGCCCTCACTACTCTGGGGGATCCAAGAGGCCCCTGACAGTCCTCTGCCTCCTGGTATGCTTCCTGTCTCCTCTGTTGCCCCATTTTCCTTAACACATCTCCACAGGGTTTCCCTAGACAGTGTCACCAAAGAAGGGCAAGTGCCATCTCTCCCTCTGTCTTTCCAGCCTGGGTGGCTGAGTGGCTCGGGTCATGCCTCACCTATGTTATTCAGATCACTCTGTGTTGAGTCACTACATTCACTTAGCAGCTCGGATTTGCCCAACATTGTATTAGAGGCTAATGATGCAAAGATAAATGACTTCGCTAATCCTGGCCTCCGAGATCTACCCAGACAGAGGCTGACCCAGGACAGGTGTTCATGAACTTCGGAAGAGGCAGGAAGGGCCGTGCACCTGGTGCTGTGCTCCCCACAGGTTCGACCCAGACAGAAAGCTGACTTGGGGTGAGTTCACTTCTGAAAGTGACTGTGCCTGTTCTGGCCCCCAACACTTGGTATTGGCTTCAAAACCATTCTTTTATTAAATTATTTTTCCTTTGAGATAGGGGCTTACTACACAGACCAGGCTGATCTCAAACTTTCCCTCCTCCTGCCTCAGCCTCCCAAGTGCCTGATTATAGGCATGCAGCCAGCTCAGTATGATCAACATAAAGAGTGAAATACATACAATAATAATATATGCAGAAAGTTATTGTCCAAAATGCCTACAGGTCATATACTACCTTTTAATAAATAAGGGGGCTAAGTGGGAAAATAATAGATAAATATATATAATGGCTTGTCTGTTCATAAGAAAAAACTTAAAGGATGCACAATGAAATTACTAACTGGGGCTGGGGAGATAGCCTGGCAGTCTAAGTGCCTGCCTGGCAAGCACAAGGTTCTGAGTTCAATCTCCAGTACCACATGCCTGCTAGCCCACAAAAAGCGCCAGCTACCAAAAACTAGGCATAGTGGCACACATCCAGCACTGGTAAGGCTGAGACAGGAAGATCATTATGAGTCCAAGCTGTTGCAAATAAATAACTTTTTTAAAAAAAGAAATTACTAACAATGAGATGGCAGTGAAAGTACACCGCTGTAACCTCAGGACTTGGGAAGGCTGAGGCAGGAAGACTGCAAGTTTGAGATCCACTTGAGCAATTAAGACTGTCTCTCAAATTAAAAAAAAAAAGAGGACTAGGGATGTAGCTCAGTGTTATAGTGTCAAAGCCTTGGTTCCATCCCCAGTACACACACACACACACACACACACACACATACACAAATTATAACAGTGGTTATTTATGTGAAGGTGAAGGATTTTATTTTACTATGTCATTTATTCTAGAAACCTAAGTTATAACTAAGACATTCTAGGGATTTCTACACCATCTGGTGCCTTTCCTATCTACCCCTTATGTACAGTATTAAATAGCTCCATGTGGTCTCACCTGTTAATTAAAGATGTGGGTGTGATGGTGTGCATGCTGTAGTCTCAGCGCCATTGAGGCCAGAGAATCTCAAGTTCGAGCCCAGCCTAGGCAATCAAGTGACAATGAGACATCAGCTCAGAAGTGTGTGGGAGGCTGCTGATGTGGTCCAATGCTCCAGCCCTAGATTCGGCTCTCAGCACTCTAACACCTCTATGGCTCTCTGGAGCTTGAGGTTAGGCACACCGTGGATAGAAATCCACATATGGGTCCTCGTGAGGCCTTCTATGAAACGGGCAGCTCGCAGTGCCCCTGCGTAGGCTGGTGCTCTGCAGCGCGCAGGTTGCTGCTCAGCTGTGTCTGTGCACCCGGCACTGGCCACCCTCGGCTGGGCGTGTCCCTGTTGGGGGTCTCACAGTGTCTCTGGAAGTCTAGCAAGTGCACAGGCACGCCGATGCTGCCTGAGTCTCCCCATGTGCTGCGGGGACAGCTGCTGCTTGTATTAAATGGGAATTGAGAAGCTATCACATGGGAAACCGGCAGTCAGGCTGTTGGAAATGTTCTCCAAGTGCCTGGAATAAGTGCCCTGGGTGGAAAGTGGGGTTGGGTTAACATCCCAGCTCTAGCTTGCCCTCAGTAAGCTTTCGTGTTCCCTTTCTTGTGGGCTAAACAGTTGGCCTCACAGAGGAAGTCACTTGAGGGAGGGAGTGAAACACTGCAGTGGCACAGCAGTTACCATGGAGCCCGTGCCCAGCAAAGCGGGAACAGCATTCCCAGGGGATTCTGGCCAGAAGAAAAGAAACTCCCTCACTGCAGAGCAGTGACAGAGATGCAGGGATGGCCCATGACGTTGCTCCCAGCCTGGGCTCCTCACTGTTGCTGCCAGGGAGCTTCCATACAAGAAATCCCAACATATAAGCTGGGAAACGTTCCCTTGTTATACAATGCTAGCTTTAGAAGAATTACTAATGGGTTTAGGTTTGTTTTTTTGTTTTGTTTTGTTTTGTTTTGGTGGAACTGGGGATTGAACTCAGGCCCTTTGCTTGCCAGGGAAGTAGTTATTCCACTGAGTCATCTCCCCAGCCCTTACTAATGGGTTAATGTGGGGTTTTGGCCATATCTGGAAATCTAAGCCATCACATCTCAAATTGTTTCTATGAAAAACTTTCAAGTTTCTGCTGACTGACTTAGAAATAAGCTATTGGAATGCATCTTGCTTGGGGATGGACTGTAGGTCCACGTTCATGACTCACTAAGAATGAGAAGAAATAACAATCATGCTGCCTTGACTGAACACGGTACCCACAGACTTTGTGAGCCCAAGGGTTAAAAGTTATTTAAAGTAGCAGCCACATAAACCCATCAAATGGAAGTGACGTCTTGACTGTTATATTCTAGCTATTTTCTCCAGCTACCAGGATACACTTGTTAGGTGTCCTGTAGGCATTTTTAGAATTCAGGATACTTAAGGAAGTCAGAACCTTTTGCTCTTGCAGTGCTCTCTGTGCAGTTGTATAACTGCCGGGCTGAAGCAGCCACCCCCACCCGCCCCACTCTGAGACTTTCTGCCCATGTATGGTAGCTGTACTGCGACAGTTCCTGACGCTGGGTGAGTGAGCACAAGCCACAGCTCAGGCTAAGACTGAGACTCTCCTGTTTGGGGGCTGGATCAGCACTAGAGCACTTGCCTAGCAGGTGTGAACTGGGTTTGATCCCCAGCTCCGAAGAAAGAGAGAAAAGAAGAAAAGAATTTCCTATCTATGGGATGCTACCAATATATAGATCAATCAAATTGGATTTGAGAGTTATTCAAAGAAAGAAGAAAACTATAAATGATCACAAGCTGGGCCTCCTCACACTAGGGGAGAGTGAGGTAGGAAGATGACAAGTTCAAGCCCAGCCTGGGTAATTTACTAACTTGGAGACATTTAGAGAAAAACTCTCAAAACAAAATTTTGAAAAAGGGCTAAGAGGGCCCTGGGTTCAGTCCCGCTATTGGACAGATATACTTGACATCCTACCAAAACACAGTCACTCTCTGTGTTTAAACTTATTCCTGTCATAAGAAAGCATTTTTAGACTCCATTCTTTCTACTTTGTGTGATTGCTGTGAAGAGTAGCAGTGTGTTCTTGTTCGCCTGACTCTTGTCTTTTAGATCTGTTTGTGTGGAAAGCGACGGCTGTGGCCTCTGCTCTGTAGGTTTGCAGCTCAGCTCCAAGTTACCCGCTTTTTAAGTTAGTTTCTCTAAAAGAAAAGATAAAAAGCAGAACTAACCAGGAATTCTCCCTCACTGTGTTAAAGCAGCTCTTAAAAAGGGTTGATGTCAGTGGTATTTAATATCTCACTATAAAGTATGTGAAGAAACCTCACCCAGAGGGTTTGCCTTGTTTGAAGCCAGGAGTCCCCAGCCTGGCACAGCAGGAAATGAGCAGTGGGCGAGGGAGTGAAGCTGCCTCTGTATTTACAGCTGCTGCATGTCTCCTGCCTCACTGCCTAAGCGCTGGCTCTTGTTGGATCAGCACTGGCATCAGCTTCTGGTAGGAGCCTGACCGATGCAGTGCACTGCCCTGTGATGGAGCTTGTGTTCTCCTTTAAGAACCTAGTGCCTGATGGTCAGTGGTGGAGCTGAGGCAGTGATGCTAGCATGGTGGAATTTAATTATTATGAATTGAAGACATTCATATTGGTTTTTAAAAATGTTAAATTCCCTTTCCTCCAAGTCTGTGGAAAAAATGTCTTCCACAAAACCAGTCCCTGGAGCCAAGAAAATAGTTGCACTAGTTGTAGAAGTTTGAGAACCATGGGAATTCAGCAAGTCACTTATGAAATGCCTACTTCACACCAGTCACAGAAATAAATGATAGAAGCAAGAATTGTACTTACCTATCAGTACTTTCTCTGATAAAGTCTTGCATAAAATGCTGGAAATCCTGGAGGATGATATCTACACAGGAGCATCTCGAAGTGTCTCATCAAGGCTGAGTCTTGCTGGTCAGGCCCCAAAATGTCCCGTGTAGGCCTACATACATCAGTTGTCAATTTAAAATACTGCGATGAAGTGGAAGTTGTTCCTGGAATGGGACTGGAGAGCATGAGGAGGCTCCACAAGGTGGGACCCGAGGTTCTCTAGCTCCTGAGAGGTAAGTGTGACATGAGCGTCGCTGCACTGATCTGTTCTTTCATTCAGTGCCACTTACCGGCCACGTAACAGCTGCTGGAGTCTTCAGTGATGGTCAGGTTCAATGATGATGGTCATGGAGATTATGGCCTGGTTTGGAAGACACTGAACAGAAACCAAAGTCAGCAACTGTGATGAGTGCCAGAATGGGAAATGCAGGATATGGGGGGAAAGTTTAATGGAGGG
Organism: Ctenomys sociabilis; assembly: GCA_004027165.1. Taxonomy (NCBI): domain Eukaryota; kingdom Metazoa; phylum Chordata; class Mammalia; order Rodentia; family Ctenomyidae; genus Ctenomys; species Ctenomys sociabilis. Next base: position 12,650 of record PVKA01008177.1, on the reverse strand, counting down.
CTTTTTGAATTGGACTAGGACAGGGGGACGTTTCAGGGGGAAATGACATTTCAACTGAAGCATAACACTTTGTGCAGGAAGGAGGAGGATGTCCTTTGTGAAGATTCTCCAGAGAAAACACCTGGCACTGAAAAAACAGAAAGGCCAGGAAGAACACCATACATACCCAAGAGAGAGATTTTGTATAGCAGGACCAGAGAAGTAGCTCCTTGAGAAGTCATAGAGCGGGGTGTGGTGGCATATATCTTTAATGCCAGCACTCAGGATGCTGAGGCAGGAGGATTGCCAGGAGTTTAAGGCCAGCCTGAGCTAAATAGAGAGTTCAAGCCCAGACTAAATTGCACAGTGAGACCCATGCTCAAAACAAACCAAAAAGCTGTGGGAACTTTCAAAGATTTTGGAACTTTTTGAGTAAGAGAAAAGCCATGGGATAGTTTAAGCAAAGGAACTGAAGTGACTTTTTAAAAACATCACTCAGTTACATAGGGCAGTGGCCACTAAACTTTCTAAAGCAGGTACCTTCTCAGTAAAGGCCCAGGAATTGAACCCGGGCTTCATGCTTGACCACTGAGCTATGCAGAACCCTTCCATAAAACCTACATGCCAATATAGTTAGTTTTGTTATTACACATGTAGGCCATAAATGCATTAGAAAGCACAAAAATAATTTAAAGCATGAGAAAAGTAGATTCCCTAGACATCTTTGCAAGCCCCTCTGCTCCTTGTGTGCACCCCAGGGGTGTAGGCCGTGCTTGGGAGGTGTTTCACTACTGTTTATTTTGGAGAGGGATTGCCTCTAGCTCTTAAGTTTTTTGTTTTTATTTTTCTTGATGGTGTCAGAGATGGACCCCAGAGCCTCACACATGCTGGGCATGCACTCTACCACCGAGCTATACCCCAGCCCAGTTTTCACCTTCCGTCTCTTTCCTAAGGGTTCTAAGGGTAAAAAACTCCCATAGAAAGCCAACATCTCCCAGGGCCACCCTCCCCCGTCCCTTCCTTCCTGTCTGATGCTGAGGACCTTCTGGACTGTAAAGATTGCAGGAATACTTTTTACTTGTGACTGGATTGTGACACATGCATAAAATCATCATCTTTGTTTGTCCTTCCAACCCATTTTATGGCTCTTTCCTAAGGTTTTTAAAGTCATCCAAGTCTTTCTCAGGCTGTAGCACTGAAAGTCATGTCATTCATAGATTTACACACACACACACACACACACACACACACACACACACGCTCACATGCACACTGCAGGCATGACGGTCATTCATGCTGATGTGACGGCAGGCATCTATTGCACATTCTAGACAGCTGCCCGGGGCTGGCCCAGTGCTTATCTGTAGGCAAATGTCAGCTGCACATGCTATTTTAAAAATCCTTTTAAAAACACTACCACTTCCGCCACAGCAACCGTTGAAGAAGAGTAGCCATGCCACCCACTATCCCACGGCCGTGAGCCACAACAAGGGCCACAAAGTGACGTGAGCAAACCAAAGCACGGCGGCCATCGCAGAGGTCTCACCAAACACACCAACTTCGTGCAGGACATGATCTGGGAAGTGTGCGGTTTCGCTCCCTAAGAGCGGGGCGCCATGGAGCTGCTCAAGGTCTCCAAGGACAAGCACGCCCTCAAGTTCATCAAAAAAAAGGCTGGGGAAACACATCCACGTCAAGAGGAAGCTTGAGGAGCTGAGCAACGTGCTGGCTGCCAGCTGCCAAGAAGGACGCAGCCCCTCTGGAATAAAGCTTTGCAGAAAGTTAAAAAAAAAAAAAAAAAAAACAAGGAAAGAAAGAAAAAAATAAAAACACTACCACTTACAGCAACTGTGAGCATCTCAAATCGTACCAGGCAGAAAGCGTTCTGTGCACCAAGTTTAGATAACAATGTACATGAATATCTTTAAAATAATTATTTTTCAGTGCTTCTGTGGAAGTGATTTAAGACTGAATAATTTAAGAAGGACTATCCAATGCTGTCATCGCCACTGTCCTGTGCCATAATTCAGAACCTGCCTGAATAGTTTTGAGCTTGGAATGGTAGGGAGGGACCGGATGATATGATGTAGACAGGCACTGTGTAACAGAGCCCCTATACCCTGTTAGATGTTTGTAGCTACTTTTGCTTTACTTTCTTGGTTTTAAAAATTAGTAAGCTAAAGAGCTGGCCAGATAGCTCAATGGACCAGGCAGGCTCAGGGACAGGGGTTTGATCCCCCGCATGCTGTGACAACCCTGTCCCCCTCCTCACTGAACCTGAACTGGGCATGGTGGTGTATGCATGTAATCCCAGCACCCAGGAGGCTGAAAACAGGAGAATCACTATGAGTCTGATCTACATAGTGAGACTCTGTACACCCTGTAGATCCTGTTCCAAATTTTTAAAAATTAGTAAGCAAGTTCCAGATTTGATCCTGTTGATGATAGTGCTCAGGAGGAATATTATCAGTCGGCTTAGAAATTCCTTGATAATGTTCCTTCAGCAAAGAATTTTTAATGCCTCTTGAACAAATTTTGGAGAAATCAATTTGTTTACACATACAGCTGTATATAAAGACTTGCTGGTACCTTGGAAAGCTATGAGTTTTGGGATCAGAAGCCTAAAAGTCACTTGTTATATATCACATCCATCATTTACGTTCAAAAACTGCTCCTGAAAATGTCACCTGAAGCCACACTTCGGGTCTTTTACGTCTTACTTTGTCAGTGTCCCTTGGGCTCACGCTTTGAGTCTCTGCCTCAGAAAGCAGAAATCCCAGCCCTTGTTGGCAAAGGCCGCTCTCTGCGGAGGAGGTGAGAAGTAACAGGCACAGTCAGTGCTGGGCCCAAAACGCAGGGAAGCGGCATCCCTCTGGGCTCGGAGGGAGCGGGGGAAACGATCAAAGGGCCCTGGGTTGCTGCTGGTTACTCTGCCAGCGGGAGGCCGCAGGAGCCGGCTGCGCGGTTCGCCTCCGCACTGGGGCTGCGGCGGCGGAAGGGCGAGCCGCCTGCCCCATCGGAGCTGGCCCCAGGAAGCCAAGAGCCGGGCTGGGCCTGGCGGCGCCCCGGTAGCCGGGAGCTGCGCATGCAGAGCCGAGGCCGGGCCGCGGCGCGCTCTGGGAGCTCCCGGGGGCCGGGCGGAAAACAAGTGGGTGCGCAAGAGCAGCACACTTCTATTTTCTGACAAGTGTGCGCTGGGCTGAGACCTGCAACTCCCACGCACCGCGGGCTCCTTCCCGTTTCGCATGTCCGGGAATTCAGAGCCACTGCGCCGCGGTCTTTCTTTTTCAGGGCTGGGAACCGAACCCAAGGCCGGTGTGCGAGGCGCAGGTGGGGGCGGAAGAGGGCAGGGCAGAGGGGAGAGGCCCGTGGGGAGCAAGGGGGTTCCTGGGGGCGGGATGTGGAAACCGCAGCTGCGGAAAGAGGAACGGGCCGGAGAGCAGCGGCGGGGGCGAGGCCGAGGCAGGGGAGTCCTGCCTGCCCGCAGCTGGACACCAGCTCAGGGCTCCCCGGAGGGACGAGGCCTGTGCCACTGTGATGCTAATACTGGTGTGATGACCAGCTGTGGCCTCTCTCGGGAGAGAAGGCGGGAGGGAGCAGCGCCCGAAGCGAAGCCTTCCAGTGGGAGCTTGAGCGAGCGCGGAGAGGAGACTCGCGCGGGTCGCTGCCGCGATGCAAGGGGTTTGTACAGACATCTGTGAGTCGAGTAACTGTTTTGAGAACCGAACAGGTTACTGCCAGATGGAAAGACAGTGATAGGCCGACATGGGAGCCGCTAGACAGGAGGGGGGCTTTTTCAAAAAACATTATAAATTATGGCAAGATCCTGCATGACAAAGATGTCATTTTAAGCCATTTTTTGTGACACGTATGTCCACATGGTTGTGCACCCCTTACTGCTGTCGGGTCTCCAAGGCCTGTCTCCCCAAACTGAAATTCTGCACCGTTACCAGGGACTCCCACCAGCCACCCACTGTCTTCTACCTCTGTCTCTCTGACTTAACACCTGAGTGGGATCCGGTAGTGTTTGTTATTTTGGAACTGGCATGCTGTTTACCCACGTGCAGTGGTGTCAGAATTTCTCTGGAAGGCTGAAGTAGGACTTCAAGCCCAGCCTGGGTGACTTAGCAGTTTAGCCCAAACCTTACCTCAGAATGAACAGTAAAGAGTCGGGGATGCAGCCAGGGCTGAAGCACTTGCCTGGCGTGCACAGGCCCTGGTTGGTCCTGTTATGGTTTGTGTCTAGTTGTCTCCCCAAAGTCTCATGTAGTTATGGCGTGGGGACTTCTAGAATTTGTGATTAACTCATGATTCACTGGGATTATGTTTTGAGAACCGATCCAAGGCTGGGATTATGGGTTTTAGTACTGCTGGGATTATGGGTGTGAGTACTTCTGCCTGGGGCAGAGAGCCTAATATAACAGACAGAGAGACAGACTTTCTTTAGCTATTGCTCTCTGTTGCATTGTTGTTCTGCCGCCATGAACTGCTGCTCTCTGCCATGTGCCCCTCTGCCTTGGAGCCAGCTGAATATGGACTGAAACCTCCAGTACCTGTGAGCTAAATAAACCTTTCCTTCCTTCATTTTGGTTGTTGGGTATTTGTCCTAGCAATGAGAAAAGTAACTAAGACAAGCCTGTAGCAACAGTTTTCATCCTCCTTGTAATGATCCTTTGTTTTTGCAGGATAGCTAAGGATATTACCAGAATCTTAGAAAACTAGGTGGGCTAGTATAGTTTGAGAGTAAGAAATTCAAAATTTTCTTAAAATGACATTATTAGGAATTTGGAAATATGTTAGTTCCAGCTTTTTATGGGTAATGTTTTTGTAGTTAAAACATTTGTAACTTAGGGCTGGGACTGTTAACTCACTAATAGAGCCTGGCCTAACACAGTGAGGCCCTCAGTTCTCTTTCTCTCTCTCTCTCTCTCTCTCTCTCTCTCTCTCTCTCTCTGGTATGTAACATAAAATTTACCATTTTGTGTAGGTGTCACTTCCAGGTCCTCATCTTGGTCCAAAAGGCCAATGTTTGTAATCCCAAAGTTACATTATTGGAATCTCATCAAGTTAATTCCAATCTACCATTTTCAATGCAACCCACAGTGAAAATAAAGACATTAAATTATATTTTCAATCATTGAGGAGTCAAGGGGCTCTAAGTTCAGCCATGAGATGGCTTCCCCAAACAAAGAGAGTGACCCACAACCTCACCCAGTTTTTATTCAGTGAGGGAGTGGCTTGAGGAGGACTGACTGAGAATTATGGGAAGAAGGCAACCATTGTGAGCTGAGCTAGGTGGGAGGCCTACATTTACCTCATCATATGCAGAGAGGATATGCAGAGAGAGTAATCTGCATTGTAATATTATGCCATAGAATAGCATCTAATATTTTGGGGAGGTCTGGTGCTTCACCTTTGATGTAGTCTTTCAAGCCCCAGGAAGTCATAGCCACTATCTCCAGGCTTGATCCCAGCTGACGGTGCAGAGCTTTAGCTCTACCATCCTGTATCAGGCAAACACGCATACCACCTTCAAAGACTATCACCAGCACTTCAGCTAGACCAAAGCACATTATTTAAGGCCAATTGAAGGATCAACAGAAGTCCTAGCTAGCTCTGTACATAACAATACAAGTAAAGAGGGTCAGGCTCAGTCAAAATGGAGACAGTTGCTCTTCTTTCAAGGAGAGCTGCTCAGGTGGTCCTCCACAATTTTGACCTTTATTAGGTGTACAGCTGGGAGGTATAAAGTACTTTTTATGAGTATTTAAATATAAGCCACATCCAGCAGTTAGTATTCAGGGACCATTGCTTCTTAACTTTCTTTCACAAAATTGTGAGTAGCTTTATTGGCTCCTTTTTTAAAATAAAGATTATATAATGGAGTAGAAGTAGGGGGATATAGGTCAGTGGCATAGGTGCCTGCCTGGGTGAGAGCAAGGTCCCAAATTCAATCCCTGGTATTGAAAAAATAAAAGAAAATGGAGTTGATCAACAGCAATGTCTTTGCCTTATTGGTTCTTTGTCTCTTCTGTGACCTATTTTTGAAAGTAAAAAAAAATTTAAAGAATTAACACAGTTAAAAAACACCATTAGAAACAATACAGAACTTCATTAAACACAATGACAGGAATTCAACAATGGTTGTATTGCATATTTTTGTCTTCAAATGAGTTGCTCAGATTACCAGATATAAACATGCAAAGTTGGTTAAAAATTATAAAAAATTAGAAGAGTGGGAAAATTAAGCATTAACTGCACCTTTCATTAGAGCAGCAGAAATTAGCAGTGACTTTTTAATCCCCAGAGTATCACAGTGACATTGCCCCAAAACTTTCTCCTTTCCCTGAGCGAGTTCAACCTCACTGTCTATTAATAGACACCTTTGTCTACCCTTTAGTCATGGTGACTCTCGCACTGGTTCTTCCCTCAACCCTGCCCAAAGTTATTTTTGTCACTTTAGTTAGAAGCCTAGTAGCAGTGTCTATAAGCTTTCCTTAAAATAAAGCAGAGCTCACAGTCGCTGGTCAGAATGGGTCTCTGGATTAGCAGCACGGGTGTGAGGGTGCCAAGTGTGTGTGCAGGGAGCCCCACTCCGCTCCCTGCAGCACTGCTGCTCTCATCCCGGCTGCAGCCTTCTCAAGCCATGGTCCAGGTGGAGGCAGGTATGGCTTGCCTCAGTCTCACCTGTGACGCCGCATGGCAGTATAGTCCATTGATGGGAGAGCTAAACTGCATTTCCTGGAGCAGACCTGAACTAAGTCATGCCTCATGTCAGGTGTCTGACTTGCCCAGAAAATATTGTCCCAAATATGAATGAAGGCCAAAGGGAGGGAAAGGCACAAGGACCCTGGGAAGAAGTTCATGTTAAGGCATCTTGGTGTCTTATCTGTGGGTCCTCGTGCCCCTCACCCCAGCAGGGTCCCTACACATACATTCCTGCAGCTCTGTGTAGCCTGTGGCCCACTGGCTTTTTTTTTTTTTTTTTTTTTTTTGTGGTACTAGGGATTGAACTCAGGACCCTGTGCTCCCCAGCCCCTTTTTAATGTATCTGGAACAGAGTCTCACTGTGCAGCTCAGAATTGTAGTGATCTTCTTGATTTCAGCCCCCCCAGCACTGGGATTATAGGCATGTGCCACCACACCTGGACTCAGTCACCGGCTATATTAGCCCAGCCATGGGGCCAGCCATGGGGCCAGCCACTGGGCCAGCACGGCATGTGGTGCTGAGGATCAAACTTCAGTCCCTGTGCTTGCCTAAGGAGGCACTTAATCCGCTGAGCTATCTCTCCAGCCCTCAAGGCCTGGCTTCTGCCTCCAATACTGTGAAAACAAAACAGAAACCCTGATGGGGAACACAGATCCTGCAAGGGCTACAGAATTTACCAAATAAGAAAGCCTGGCTCGTACTGCATTTGGCCGTGTCTTGTGTGTTTGTGAAGCCTGCTGTGAGGGCTGGGGAGATAGCTCAGTTTCCAAAGCACCTGCCTGGAAAGCTCAAGGTTCTGAGTTCAATTTCTGATCCCCTTAACAGGTACAGGAGCCCTGGGACTGCCATTAGGGCCTCCCTCCTTCCCCCTGGGGGAGGGGAGGCATACTGAGACAGCGATTGAGACTGGGCACTGTGGCTTGTGCCTGTAATTGTAGCACTTGGGAGGCTGTAATCAGGAGAATCAATATGAGTCTGATGTAATAGTGAGACCCTGAACACCCTGTAGACCCTTCCCTAAAATACAGAAGAAAAAAAAAAAAAGAAAGAATCTTGGGGCTGAGGAAATGGCTCAGTAGAATAAGCACTTCTCTGACAACTGCCAGGGCCTGAGTTCAATTCCCGGTTCCACCAAAATAAAAGTCATCACTGATCCCCTCAACAATAACAACAATGAAACAACTACTATGCATCAATCTGCCCTTCCAGAGCTGCAGCTCTTGAGCACAGGAATCGCCTGCTGCATGGCCTACTCAAGCTCTGTGTGATACCTGGCTATAGCGCCATTGCCACTGCCATCATTTGGGAAGACATAAGTCGCATCTTGAGTCTTGAAACGTGAGTCAGCACAGGAAGGAAACAGCACAGGCAAGGTGCGGCGTGGAGGAGAGGACTGCAGGGCAGAGGCATGGAGTCCGTGGGGGGTAGGCGGTGTTCTCCCGACAAGTTGGAGCGAAAGGATGGAGGGCTGGGAAGACAGGGTGGCCAGCGAGGCCTAGAATTGGTGCCGAGCCCTTGCCCCTTGCAGGCACTGGTAAGAATCGGATTTTATTCTGAGTTGAATTTTATCTTGTAGACGACCTGAACCAGATCCAGGCCATGTTTGGAAAGTGCCTACCCATTTCTGTGGAGAAAGGAGGCTGGGGAGAGACTGGTGCGCTGTTGGAGCTGTCTGAGAGGAGCCAGAGAACACTTGGGAAAGAGGACCAGGGGCCAAGAATAGAAACTGTGTGTGTGTGTGTGTGTGTGTGTGTGTGTGTGTGTGTGTGTGTCCCCTGGGGCTGTTCTGTGTCTTTCTCCCCTTCAGGGGGTTCTCTGAAGCCCCATAGCCAGCCCTTAATAAGGGGAAGTTCTTCAGTGTTGAGCACAATGGCAGAAGAGCCGGAGCAGTCAACTCAGGAGTCAGGAGCAACCCAGAGGTGTGGCTGGGGTTCCAGTCATGCCTACATGCAGGGATGAGGGTGAGGCAGGGCTTAAGGTGTGACACAGGCCTGTGACAGCGTCAGAGTCTTGGTTCTTCAGGCTCAGGGAGCCACTGGTGAGTTTTTGGTGAGGAGGATGCTACAGGTTAGAAGGTAAAGAAATAGAGAACTGAACACAGCTGTGTGTTGACACACAACTGTTGTCCCAGCACCTGAGAGCTTGAGACAGGAGGAGCAAAGTTCAAGCCCAACACGGCAATGTAGTAACTACCTTGTCTCAAAATTAATAGCAGTGTCGGTAAGATAGTTCAGTAGACACAGGGACCAGAGTTCGATCCCAAGTCCCAAATGCCATGCTGGCCCTGCCACTGGGGCGCACTGAGTTGGCAACTGAGTCCTGCCATTGGGGCACATGCCTGGGAAGGCTGAAAACAGGAGAATCACTACTACAAGTCCGAGCTGCATAGTGAGACCTGTACCGAATACATACATGAAACAAAAATTAATGGCAATAATAAATAGTATCAGGATGTCCCTGGGCTTAATTCTTAGTGCCACAAAAAGAAAAGAACATAATGGAAAAGTGGTTATTGAGGAAGCAGATGCAGCACTGATCTCAGGAGTAAGACAATTTGTTCAACCAGATCATGCTAGACAGCACATGAGATCAAAGGGGCCCTCAGCAGGGCAGGCTGCTCAGAGTATGCAGACCTCAAAGGAAACTTCAGAGCAGAGCGAATTTCCACAGCAGAGAGGAGGGACTGGGAGAACAGATGATCATGAAGGAGCAAGTGAAAGTCTGAATCACAGTGACCAGAGAGATCGATGGACAGGCCATATTCTGGTTCCAAATAAATTGTAGGAATGATTTCTCTAGGTCTGGGAGGCATTTTGTTGGTAGTTTGCTAGGGGTTGCGTTGAATCTGTACAACAATTTTGGGAATATGGCCATCTTCATGATGTTTGTTCTTCCTATCCAGGAGCAGGGTATATCTTTCCATTTTCTAAAATCCTCTATGATCTCTTTTTTTCAGAGTACTATAATTTTCTGTGAAAAGATCTTTAACTTCTTTAGTTAGATGAATTCCAAGGTATTTCATTTTCCGTGGTGCTATTGTAAAAGGTATTGTTTCTATAGTTTCCCTCTCAGTGTGTTTGTTATCTGTGTAGAGAAATGCTATTGACTTTTGAGTACTGACTTTGTATCCTGCTATGCTACTGATTTTGTGTATCAATTCTAGTAGCTTCTTGGTGGAGTTTTTTGGGTCTTCCAAGTAAAGTATCATGTCATCTGCAAACAGTGATAATTTATTCTTTTTTTATCTATTCTTGTTGCTTTTATTTCTCCCTTTTGTGTAATGGCTGTAGCTAATGATTCCAAAACTATATTGAATAGGAGGGGTGATAGAGGACATCCTTGTCGTGTACCAGATCCAAGAGTAAAAGAGTTCAGTTTTTCCCCATTTAGAATTATATTAGCCATTGGGTTGTCATAGATGGCTTTTATCAAATTGAAGTAGAGGCCTTCTATTCCAATTTTCTGAACATGAATGAGTGTTGGACTTTGTCAAAAGCCTTTTCTGCATCAATTAAGAGGATCATGTGGTTTTTACTTTTTGCTCTATTGATATAGTGTATTACATCTGTAGATTTGCGAATATTGAACCATCCTTGCATCCCTGGGATGAATCCTACCTGGTCATGGTTTATGATCTTCTTGATGATTTGCTGTGTTCTATTTGCTAGGATTTTATTGAGGATTTTTGCATCTATATTCATGAGGGAGATTGGCCTGTAGTTCTCTTTTTTAGTTGGGTCTTTCGCTGGTTTTGGTATCAGTATAATGCTTGTCTCCAGGAATGATTTTGGGAGAACTGTCTCCTTTTCAATTTTATGGAAGAGTTTGTGGAGTGTAGGGATTATGTCTTCTGTAAATTTCTTGTAGAATTCAACTGTGAATTCATCAGGACCTGGACTTTTCTTTTTCGGCAGGCTTTTTATTGCATTTCGTATTTCGTTGGCTGTTATTGGTTTATTGAGAGTTGTTCTATCTTCTTGATTCAGTTTTGGTAATTTGTACCTTTCAAGGAATCTGTGCCTTTCTTCTGCGTCTTCTATTCTGTGAGCGTAAAGATTCTCGAGTAGCTATTGATCATCTTCTGAATTTCTACTGGATCTGTGGTGATTTCACCCTTTTCATTCCTTATTGCTTGTATTTGAATTTTTTCTTTCCTCTTTTTGATGAAGTTAGCAAGGGGCTTATCAATTTTATTTAGTTTTCCAAAGAACCAGCTTTTTGATTCATTGATTCTTTGAACTGTTTTCTTCATCTCAATTGAATTAATTTCTGCTCTAATCTTTATGATTTATTCCCATCGTTGGACTCTGGGTTTGGTTTGCTCTTCTTTTTCTAGATGTTGGAGGTGCCACATTAGGGTGTTTATTTGTTCCCATTCTGTTTTCCTAATGTGTGAGTTCATAGCTATGAACTTCTCTTGAAGAACTGCCTTCATTGCATCCCATAAATTCTGATAAGTTCTGGTTGAATTTTCATTGAATTGTACATATTTTTGAATTTCTTGTTTAATTTCATCTCTAACCCATTGATTGCTGAGTAGGGTGTTGTTTAATTTCCATGTATTTAGGGTTTTTATTCTGCTTTCTTTTGTCATTTATTTCCAGTTTCATTGCACTGTGGTCAGACAATATGCAAGGGATAATTTCTGTTTTGTTGCATATACTTAATTAAGCATGACCTATGGACCATTATGTGGTCTATTTTAGAGAATGACCCATGCAGAGCTGAAAAAAAAGTGTATTCAGCTGTGGTTGGGTGGAACACTCTGTATATGTCCACCAAGTCCATTTGTTCCAGGCTCTGGTTCAGTTGTACTACTTTGCTAATTTTTTGTCTGGTTGCCCTGTCTTTGTGGGTTAAGGGAGTATTTAGGTCTCCTGTTAAGATTGTAGTATTGGAGATTAGATTTTTTCATGTCCATTAAGATTGGTTTTACACAGTTGGGTGCTCCTCTGTTTGGTGCATAAATATTTATGACTGTTACCTCTTCCTGTTGAATTCTTCCCCTAACCAGTATATAGTGGCCTTCTTTATTTCATCTGATCATTCTTGGTTTGAAGTTGAGATTGTCTGAGAACAAAATTGCTACCCTTGCTTTTTTCTGAGGTGCTGGGGCATGTAGTATTGTTTTCCATCCTTTGACTTTAAGCCTATGAATGTCTTTTAGAGTTAAGAGTGTTTCTTATATACTGCATATTGTTGGGTTTTGTTTCCTAAACCACTGTGCCAGTCTATTTCTCTTAATTGGTGAATTGAGTCCATTTACATTGATGGTTATAATTGAAATGTGTTGATTTATGATTGACATGTTATTTGCCTGCTGTTGCTTACTCCATTTTGTCCTGTGTTTAATTGTTTTCCCTATTTAATGGGTTCCTTCTGTTCTCATTCGTGGAGTTCTGGTCATTGTGGTCCCTCTCTAGAACATCCTTCAGTAGCCTGTGTAGGGATGGCCTTGTCATCATGAACTTCTTTAGTTGTTCTTTATCATGTAAATATTTCACTTCTCCATCAAACTTGAAAGAGAGTTTTGCAGGGTATAGTAGTCTGGGCTGGAATTTGTTTTCATGGAGGACTTGAAGTACTCTGTTCCATGCTCTCCTTGCCTTCATGGTTTGTGAAGAGAAGTCAGCTTTAATTCTGAAGGGTTTTCCCTTGAATGTTATCTGCTCCTTTTCTCTAGCAGCTTTCAGTATATTATTCTTGTGTTGGATTTCTGGAACCTTGACTATTATATGTCTTGGTGTGTTTTTACTTGGGTTGAAGTTATTTGGTGTTCTGTATGCTTTGGTTACCTGAATATTAGATTGTTTCCTCATATTTGAGAAGTTTTCTGCTATTGCTTCTGCCCATATTCTTTTTATATCATTTGTATTAACTCCTTTCTCATTGATGCCTAGTAATCTGACATTGTTCATCTTGCCATCATCTTGCAGGTGATGGATTATTTTTTCCTTTTGTC
>PVKA01008176.1:50890-74356 GCA_004027165.1 Ctenomys sociabilis | reverse complement strand
TTTCTGTTAGTAGTCTTTATAAATTTTAAATTCCAAGTGTGAGGTGGTATACATCTGTAGCTCTACCACTCTGGGAGGCTGAGTTGGGAAGATTTAAAATTTGAGGGTGACCTGGGCGATTTAGGAACTGTATCCCAAACAGTAAAAAGTAAAAAAAACAAAACGGGGGTGGGGGAGTATAGGGGGCAGCAGCGTTTGGTTGGGTATATATATATATAGCTTAATGGAAAAGCTCTGGATTCATTCTCAAGGTGGTGGTGGTGGGGACAGTAGGGGGTGACTCTTAAATCTTTTACAAGGTAGAATTCTCAGTTGTTTGGGTGGGAGAGAAAAGAGTGCCTATATATTTATGTATATCACTTATAATACAATAGTATTTTCCATATATTTTTTATTTTTTTATTTTTTTGTGGAACCGAGGATTGAACTCAGACCCTTGTGCTTGCCAGGGAAGCACTTATTCCACTGAGCCATCTCCCTAGCCCCTATATATTAAGTTTTAAAAAATTTATTTAGCTTCATCAGATTGGATTCAGTGTGGCGACTAGAATTAAAATTTTGTTTGTTTTTACAGCTTGCACAGTAGAAATGAACAGAATACTGAACAGCATGTGTGCTTTATGTTTATTTTCTGAATACTTTGTGAATTTTAATTGTTTTATTTCCAAATGTGACAATGTGACACTGTAATGGCTTGGGTCTGGATGTTCCCTCAAAGCCTCATGAGGTTATAGGTGGGGCTTTCAGAGGTGGCTAGATCTAGAGTGTGTGATGGTGGGATCAAAGGTGTGTGTTGGCTAAATTATTCTGAAGATTGGTTTAGCATAATTCTTTTTTTTTTTTTTTTTTGGAGGAACCGGGGATTGAACTCAGGTCCTTGTGCTTGCCAGGGAAGCACTTATTCCACTGAGCCATCTTCCTGGCCCAAGTTTACCATAGTTCTGAGTGAGATTAAGTGTGCTGCAACTTTGATGTGAGGTCTACAAGCCATAAAGGTGGATTGCCTGGATAAAATATAAGGGACAGCTGGGGAGATGGCTCAGTGGAATAAGTGCTTACCTGGCAAGCGCAAGAGCCTGAGTTTAATCCCTGGTTCGGGGGGGGGGGCGGGAAATATATATATATGACAGAAAGAGGGCCGATGATGGAGCTGGGGAGATGGCTTGGCAATCTAAGCTGCTGTCTGACAAGAGCAAGGACCCTCAAGGACCCAGATTTGATCCCCAGTACTGCATGTGCTGTGCTGGCCCTGAGTACGAGTACGGTGGCGCACACCTATAATCCCAGTGCTGGGGAGACTGAGACAGGAGGATCACTAGGAGTCTGAGCTGCGTAGCAAGACCCTACCAGATACATGTATAAAAAATGATAGATTAAAAATAAAAGGATTGGCATCATTTCTTGTTAGTTGCTGTTTGCTGTTTTACTTTTTCACTACTTCATTGCCTTCTGTACATCATGAACTATTTTTCCTCTGGGATGCCACCCTGCCTTAGAGCCAGCCAACTATGAACTGAAAACTGTATAAACTATGTGCTAAATAAACCGTTTCTCCAGTAACTTTGAATGTTGGATATTTTGTCTTATCAACAAGAGAAAAGTAATTAAGACAGTTTGGTACCAGAAAGAGGGTCATTGCTGTGATTCTGTCTGACTCTGAGGTTCTGAAGCCTTTGAAACTGGTTCGTGGGAAGAGTTCTCGAGATCTGGAGGTACTGGCTGAAGAAGCAGTAGTGTGAAGCTTTGAGCTATGCTTGATGTGAATCTGGTCAGCACTCAGAAGACCAGAATGCTGATAGAAATGCTGCCAGAAGAGCAAGCCTAGGAAGTTTCTTCTGGGAAGGACTGCATTGGCTGCTGGACTCCAAATGATATGTGTTATGCTTTGGTACCCCACTGTTTGTAACTTTTGTTTATTTTTGCTCATATTGAGAGACTGTTTGAAACTGAGATTTAAGGGCAGCAAACTAATCTGTCAGAAGAAATTTCAAGGCAGTCTAATATTGAGGCTGTTTCATGGCTACTGTTGAGGGCTGTTAGATTTATATTGAGAATCAAGGGCAAAGAGACTAACAGAATGATTTAAAATCCTGAGTTTGTCCAGAAAGAAAGCTCCAGTAAAGCTGTGGCCTGCAAAAGTGAAATATTAGAGAAATTGGTTGGTGAAAAGACTAGCAAGGGCTGTTAAGATAACTCAGTGGTCCAAAGTGCTTGCTTAGGCAAACATGCAGGGATTGCCGTTTGATCCCTGGTACCACATGCTGCCCCAGCCCTGGCCCTGGCTGAGCCACCACACATACACGCACGCATGCACGCACGCATGCACACTTTGAATTTAGGGCACCCACATAGCTCAGCACACTAAAGGGCCTGTCAGGGAAAGTTCTATCCAGGTATACTATGCTGGCTGTGCCCTTCCCCACCCCTCAGGGCATGCTGAGATGGAATGAGACTGGGTATGGTAGTGTGTGCTGGTAATCCTAGCACTTGGGAACCTGAAAGCTGGAGGATTACTATGAGCCTGATGTGTATAGTGAGACTCTGTAGACCCTATACTAAATACCTTAAAAAAAAAAAAGACTAGCAAGAAAAGCAAAGTATTTCAGAAGGGGACAGTAGAAAAAAATGACTTGGGGACATCACAAAATCAGCAGGACTTCACCCTTTGCAGCCTCAAAATTACAAAAGTAAGAGACATTTGAGAAGAGGGCCCCAGAGCACCATGCTCCAGAATGGAGGTGTCCCAGAGAATTTGTTCCTTAGAATTGGATTCAGAGTACTGAGCAATCTAGGCACTCAACCCCTATAGCCAAGAGAGAAGAAAGCCTGCAATTCAGGCTACTGTTTCAGTTGGTGGCAGATGTTCTCATTATGCACATGGTGCTGGTTTTAGGTGCTTGTAGAATGCAAGAGTTTTGAGGTCAGGAGGGCTTCTACCTTGATTTCAGAAGAAGGTCTAGGCAGCCAGGTAGTATGCCCCTGCAGGGGCAGTGTGTGAAACTGCTGAAGATGCAGTGGATATCTCTGAACTTTGGAGAAGCCTGGAATGTGGATGGTCTGAGAAAATATGGCTTAGCCGGGCGTGGTGGCGCATGCCTGTAATCCCAGCACTGGGAGGCTGAGGCAGGAGGATTGTTGTGAGTTCAAGACCATCCTGAGCTACAAAGTGAGCTTGAGGCCATCCTGAACTGCATAGTGAGACCCTGTCTCAAAAAGACAAAAAAAAAAAAAAAAAGAAAATCTGGCTAGAGGGAGGCCCAAAATTAAGACCCAAAAGAGAAGCCATGGTAGCTACAACCACTGGTAGTTTTGTAGGGGCAGAATCACCCAGACCCTTAGGAGTTCACAGCTTGCCACGGATGCTGGGGTTGCTGGACATGGAATTAGAGGATTTAATGTTTGCATTGCTGGAGTTTTTTTTTATTTTTCCCATTCCTTTGTACCCACTGTTTATAACTTTTGGAATGAAAATCATATTGTGCCATTGGATGGTGGAAGTGTTTCAGTTTCTTTTTATTTGGACAGTGGTTCATAGCAAAGAGTTTGCCTTAAATCTCAGAGGAGACTTTGAGCTTGGACTTTTCAGTGATGTTGAAACTATTAGGACTTTGGGAACTCTTGGAGATATACTAAATGTCTTTGGTATAGACATGAGTCTTTGAGGAACAGGGAAGTTTTTTTTTTTAAACAGTTTTTCTGTACAGTTCAGTGTGCCCTTAAACTCATTTTGTAGCTCAGGCTGGCCAGGAACTGGCAAGGATCCTTCTGCCTCAGCCTCTCAAGTGCTGGGATTCCAGGTTTGCACTACCACGCCTGGCCAACAGAAGGAATGTTATGGCTTGGGTCTAGCTATCCCCTCAAAGTTTCATGTCCTAGGTAGGGCTTTTCAGAGGTGGCTGGACCTAAACTGTGTGATGTTGGGATTGGGTATGTGATACTGGGGGAAAGGAAGTGTGATTACAAAATTAGTCCACTGATGGGTGTGGTGTAGTTCTGGGTAGAATTAAAGCTGTCCATGAGCATAAGTGCTACCTTGCTTAAGGGTGGGTAGTCTGGATGTAAGATGTAAGGGACATAAAGAGAGTTGCTGCTTGTTGCTTATCCCTTGTTACTTGCTTTCTATTTGATGTCTTCTGCCTGCCACTTTGTGCCTTGCTTGCTTTCCTATGGACTCTTTATATCTGTGATGCCCTTCTAGTATGCTACCCTACCTTAGAGTGAGCTGACTGTGGACTGAAACCTCTATGATCCATAAGACAAATAAACCTTTTCTCCTTTATCCCCCCCCCCTTTTTTTTTGTCTTTTTGAGACAGGGTCTCAGTTATGCAATTCAGGCTGTCCTTGAACTCACTTTGTACCCCACACTGGCCTCAAACTCATGCTAATCCTCCTGCATCAGCCTCCTGAGTGCTGGAATTACAGGCCTGTGCCATCACACCCAGTTACCTCTTTTAACTTTGAGTGTTGGGCAAGGAGAAAAGTAAGACAAACATACGTTCTGTTAATTTCAGAGAAGGCATTATACTTCATGGACTTTTGTCTCTGATAACAACTGAGAAAAGTATAGTGGGAAATTGAATTTATGAAAGATCACTTCATTTTTTTTTGTGAATTGCCTTAAAAAAATAATCTATAGTGGAATGTAGTAGCTACTGTGACAATTCAGGATAACTAGGTCTAAATACAGTCGAGTTCCAGTTTTGCCCTTTGTTAGCAGTATGATGTTGGGCAGATAATATAATTTCTCTGCCCTTTCCACTTAAAAACTCTATATTAATGAACTATAGACAGCCATGATTTTTCCTCTTTTTCATTAATGTGGCTTTTCAGAAAATATTTGTTACAGTAATATACAACCTGCTTTAAAAAGTAGGTTAAATGAGTTGGCTGAATAGCTCAGTGGACTAGAGCAACTGTAAGCAGGCGCAGGAGCTGGGGGTTCAATCCCCAGGTCTGCTTGTGCTGGCTCCACCCCTCTAATTGAGACTGGGCATGGTGGTGTGGGCCTGTAATCTCAGCTCTTAGGAGGCTGTAAACCAACGGATCGGCAGATCGACTATACTGGTAGTGAGACCCTCAACACCCTGTAGACCCTTCCCTAAAATGCAAAAAAAAGTAGGTTAAAAGTTAAGTGGGAATATTAACATAATTTCTTGATCGTATGCTGTTTTAAAGTATTCTAGGTAGTGGGGATGATCTGTCATGAAATTCCATTTTGAAATGTATTTTACTTCAGTGACTGATACTAGAAATTTGATGAAATGCTTATAGAAGAAACAGTTTATGAGTATGCTAGGTAATAGGAAGAAGCTTAACTGAGATTACTTATTAACCACAGGGTACTAAATTAGAGTCTGAGATACTATTGTGGGGGTCATTTAGCTTAAAACTATATGGGAATAGTTATATTGTATATGTGCATGGGTAAATATATACATATGTATTCTCAGCCCTTACTGCTGAGAGGGGTGGGAAACAGTGGCACTCCAGTGGCATTTTGTACACTTAGTGTTTAGGTCTCAATTTATAGATACACTCTAGTAAAAAAGAGCCATACAGTTTAGGAAGTAAGTACTTATAAAACCGGGAGGACAACTTTGTGCCAGAAGGATAGGGAAGCCAGTCTGAAAGAACTCCTTGTTGTCAGAACTACATTAATTTGATCCTCATAGTTTTGTCTTCATTATCCAGTGTAGAATACCGATATATGATTCCATACTTAAATAAATTCTTATAGAAGAATTCCAAATATTTGTAGACTTTCCTTATTGCATCCTTCAACTCCTTTCAAATCCTTCCCTCTATTATAGGAATAAGGAATTAGATAGAAATTGAAAAATAGCAACTCTAAATAGATATTTATCAGATATTTATGCAGATATTGTCTGTACCAGGTGAGCAAGATTAGTCCCATTGATATCCTGTCTTCCTCTCACTTTTGTGATAGTCTTCCCAAAACTCTTAATTTTGGCCTAAGCATCAGAAAAACTAAACAAACCCACATTGGAACATTGTACCAAATACTTAGCCGTTTTTCTAGTCGATATCATTCGGAGGCCATGAAAAAGAAAAAGAAAGACTAAGATACGTGCTGCTCACCAGAGGAGAAAAGGGCACACAGTGACTGAAGAGCTACAGTGTTCTAGTTTGGATTCTGGAACAGAAAAATGCCATTAGTGAGAAAATTGATGAAATCCATTAAAAGTCGCTAAACTAGTTACTACTAATGTTCTGTTGTTAATTTTTTAGTTTTGTTAAGTGCAAATTGGTTATGGACTATGTCAAAGTAGATGAAACTCAATGAAGGTTGTGATAATTCTGTATTATCTTTGTAACTGTTCCGTAAATCTTTTTAGTTCACAGAAAAACTTCCATTACAAAAAATTGGGCCGCAGGGCCGGCCAGATAGTTCAGTGGATTAAAGCACCTGCTTAGCCAGACTCAAGGACCAGGGCTTGGTCCCAGGTGTGCTGTACTGGCCCTGCCCCAGTGCCCTGAGACAGCAATTGAGACTGGGTGTGGTTGTGTATCCCTATAATCCCAGAGTTTGGGAGGCTGAAACCAGAGGATGACTACCAATCTGATCAGTGTAGTGAGACCCTGTGCTAAATACATTAAAAAAACAAAAACAAAAACAAAACAACAACAAAAAAACTGGCCACAGGAACCAGCAATGACAAACTCACAAATTGATAAAAGGGTCATCTTTGTTTATTGCCTGGTATACGTGTGTTAATGTTCAGGGGGGGTGTGGTGGGTGAATGAGAGGTATGTTTTGTTTGTAAACCTGTAGCCACACCCAGTGCATAGTACACTGTTGCTGTTATGGTTTCAGAAGGCATATTGAAGAATGATAATACTGAAATTGAACCTGGAAGATGATGAGAAAGACCAAGTCATTTTATGATGTTATGAAAATTTTTATTTACTTCTAAATGAAAAAGTAAAATTTTGTAATAAAATAATTAGAGAGTAATACACTATTCAGAGTTCATGTCAGGCAAAAAAAGACAAAGAAGAAACAGACAAAACTTTTAGTGAACAAAGCTAAACTATTGTGTATCTTAAAATATTTCTGAAATTATGTAGTAGATAATTTGGTGAATTATTTGCGCTTTCCAGGGACGTGCTTATTCCACTGAGCCATCTCCTCAGCCCTTGGTGAATTATTTGAACTTCTCCCTACTTCCTATTTATCAGTCTTCTGTTTTGCTCAATATTGTTTGAGTTGCTCATAAGAGAAACTGATATTGAAATTTGTGTGTCTATTTCTTTCACTTTTTTCAGGTTGCATCCATTTGTCTAGAGATGACTCAAGTTTTTCTTTCCATGTGGAAAAATAGTACTCCATTGTGTTTAAATACCACAATTTTTTAATCTATTTATCTGTGATGGACATATAGGCTGATTCCAAGATTTAGTTGTTATGAATTGTGCTGCTATAAACATAGGCACATACATTGCTATCATGTGTTTTTTGTTTTTTTTTTTTAACTCTTTCGGGAAGATACTTAGAAGGGTGATAGCTAGGTCAGATGAAATTTCTAGTTTTAGATATTTGAAGAACCTCCATACTGATTTCCATAGTGCATGGTGCCAGCTACTCCTTGGAGAGAGTACTAAAATATGGACTATTGTGAAAAATTAAAATTAGACATCCCCATAATAAGTGACCCAATCTAGCAATAAATGCTTACATTTTTAATTGTTTGCTTTTTGATTTCTTATAACATTTTTGTTGTTGATTTTTTGTAACCAATTTAGCATATTTGTGTCTCATAATCTAAACAACTAATTTGAATATAACATCATGCAATACAGCAACCATCGTTGAATTCATATTACTTTCGTTAGTGAAATTTTGTATTATTTCTAATGCTTTTCTTTTTCTATTACCATTTTGTATTTTTTTAAATATCTGTCAGCTTGGCCTTCTAAATGTGTACAGTTTCTAATGTGATATCAATTATTACTAAATTCTCTTTAAATGTTTTTAGAAAAAGGTAATAAAGAAGAGACAAAACCAAGAAATTTAAGATTTCTTGAAAGCATGTGGTAATATTCAATCATTTGTCTGATCTTGCATAACTGTATCAGTTAATCTGAGCAAGAGTTTGATGATAAAAATAGATAATATGTCAATCATTGTTAATCAGCAATTCTTGTTTTGAAAATCTGTAACATATATATTGTTGTATGTTACCCTGGTTCTGTGTTTGTTTTTGTTTTTTGTCCTTTTGTTTTTAATTTTCAAAATAAACGAAAATTAAAAAAAAAAAAAGTGACCCAATCAAAAATGAGCATCTGAAATGAATAGATTTTTCTTAGAAGGAGTACAAATGGACAATAAATATATGAAAAAATATTTAGTGTTGCTGGCTGTTTTAATTTTTCAAATTAAAAGAACACTGGGATTCTTTCTTACTCAAGAAAGAATGTCATCAAAAAATCAGATAATAAGGGCCAGCGAGATAGCTCAGTGGACTAAGAGCCTGCTTCAGCAAGCACAGGGATGGGGTTTGATTACTGGTACCACAGGTTGAGCTGGCCCTGACCCCGGGTGTGCCATGGAGACCCCAGTGCACTTATGTAATCCCAGCTCTGGAGAGGCTTGAAAATAGGAGGATCACTTGAATCTAAGCTGCATAGTGAGACCCTATACCAAATACACGTGAAAAAAAAAAAAAGAAAAAGAAGAAAAAGAAATCAGATAATAAATACTGCAGAAGCCACAATGAAAAGAACCCTTTACTTGGTAGGAGAGTGAAAAAATTTACATACTGTAAATTACCCATTTCAGTGTGTGTGTGTGTGTATGTGTGTATGTGGTTGTTGTAGGGTCTCACTACACAGCTCAGGCTCATGGCGATCCTCCTGCTTTCACCTCCCCAGCTCTGGGATTGCAGGTATGCATCACCATGCCAGGTCTGTGGCTGGCTCAGCCCGCCCTGGGGTGGGCTGGCGGTGGGATCTAGTGCAAGGGATCAAACTGTGGTCCTTGTGCTTGCCTAAGCAGGCGCTGTAGTCCGCTGAACTATGTTACCAACCCCTCAGTGCCCTTTTGGAGGGTTAGTTTTTATTTCTAATTTTAAAATTTTACAGTGAATATTTAATAAGGATCTATGCAAAATACAAAATATGATAATTTTGTCATCTTTACTTTAGTGTTGCACTGCAATAAAAAAAGATATAGATAAAGTTGAGGTCTTACTGCCCCTTGTCATTTCTTTTCCTCTGTAGAACCACTTGGATTCTAAAATTATATATAAATTCTTTTTACTTACACTTTTTATTATTTTTAAAGAATACAAAATAGTGATAGAAGAAAACAGCATTATACATGATACAAGATTTCACTAAATAAAGTAATAGGAATCCAACAGTGATTGCTGTATTACATGATGCTGTGTGCAAGTTAGTTTTTCAGATTATCAGATATAAATATGTTTTTTTTTTTAAACAATAATTAAGAAGGCATAAGAAATTCAAGAGAGGAAAAATACCAGAGTAAAAACAAAAATTATAAGCATTAATGCTCCTTTCATTCCTTTTTTTTATGTTCATATAATTAGAATTCTCAAAGTAGAAAGGAGTAGGCAATAAATATTTAAAGATTTAAGGGACTGGGGAGATGGCTCAGTGGAATAAGCACTTCCCTGGCAAACGCAACGACCTGGGTTCAATCCCAGGTTCTGCCAAAAAAAAAAGATTTAAAATTTCTGAATTTAGTTCAACTTATAATACCGCATTTCCAAGAAAAAAACGAACCTTTTTGCACAAGAAATTTAAATAAAATCATACTAAGATACACAAAAATGCAATTGTCCAAAACGTATTATAAAGAAAAAAATGGTTAAAGCATATACATAAAAAATATTAGCTATGGAAGAACAAAAAATTAAATAGCATCTTATTCCACATTAGAAAGAAAAAAAAAGGTCCAAGTGTGTAAGAAACTAATTAAAGGACTGAAAGAAAAAAGATCTATCAAGCTCTTTGAATTTTATATTTAGCAAACATGCCTTTGAAAACTAAAAGTAAAATATTTTCTAGTTATACAAACTTTAGACATTTTAATAACTCTAGATGTAGCAGATAGGAAATAACAAAGAGCATAATTTAAAAGGCATGAGAAGTTGCAGTATGCTCCCTAATTCTGTACATGTTTGCTTACACATAAATATATAGCACTTTATATAATTTAGACATTTATGTAGTGATTGTGTCAGAATACAGATTTTTTGTGTACATAACACAAGATTTTAGTGTGGATACATATAATATAGTTCAACTGTGGCAGATTTTATAACTCTAGCTTATAGATATATGGTAGAGGAATGATGCCACGACAGTGAGTAAATTGTGCTGATTTTCCAAGAAAGGGATTTTCTAAGTCATCTTCTGGTAATCAGTGTGGAGATTCCTGGCATCTTCCTCAAAGCGTCACATTTCTGGCACTGTAGTCTCTTAAATCCTGATGTTACCTCTTCTGTTTGCACTAACCGGAAGCCAACATTTCCACTTGCTTATTTCTTTTTCTTTTTTGCTGGAACCAGGGATTGAACTCAGGCCCTTGTATTTGCCAGGGAAGCACTTATTCCACTGAGCCATCTCCCTGGCCATTTATTTATTCATTTATTGATTGATTGATTGATTGATTGTCTTTTTCACTATGCAGTTCAGGCTGGCCTTAAGCTCACTTTGTAGTTCAGGCTGGTCTCAAACTCACAACAATCCTCCTGCCTCAACCTCCCCAAGTGCTGGTTATAAGCATGCGCCACCATGCCCTGCTTATTTATTTTTTTTGAGATAGGTATTTGCTGTGAAAGTCAGACTGGCCTTGAACCTGCTGTGTAGCCTATGCTTACCTTGAAACATGGCTGCCCACCTCCACTTCCTGAGTGCTGGGCTTATAGGTGTGCACTACCATGACTGGATACTGAATTGTTTTTATAATTTTTTTAATAGCTCCTGAAGAATCTTTTAGTTATGACTCCTTTGGCAATTTAAATTATTGCTCATCTTCTGAGTTCCATTTATTGTTGCTTATTCATTTTGAGTTTTAGTGCCAAGGCTCCAAAGTTTTCTAAGGTTAGTGTATCATTCTTGCAGGTACTGTTGGGCTGAAAACTTTCTGGTCATTACCCTCATGACTGATAAATATCATGGTGATTTTTATGTGAGAAATGTGGTATTTGTGGTATGTGCTGATTATTGGAGATTTTTTTTTTTGTATTTTAGGGAAGCATCTACAGGGTGTTCAGGGTCTTAATACTAGATGGGACTTGTAGTGATCTGCCTGTTTATAGTCTCCCAGGAGCTGGGATTACAGGCAGGCACCACCACGCCCAGTCTGGAGAAATGTTATTCTTTAAAATCTTATAGTTTTGAGAACCTAAGGACAAAGTTATATTAAGCAATTAGTCACCAAAATTGCTCAGTAATGTCTGCATATTTGAAAGATGTTAGAATTATAAAATTGGAAGTGCATTTCTATCACCTTTAAAATTGATCCTAGAATAGGAAAAATTAGCTGCTTTCTCATAGTGCAGCTGTATGTGTCAAGTCTTTCTATAAAATGTAATTAAATATCAGAAAAAGGCACGTGACATAAGGACATTCCAGAGACTAGAGATGGAACAGAAATACATGAGGAAGAATAAAAATAGTTAAGATAATTATGAGAGGAAGCAGAATTCAAACTGCCCAGCTGTTTTAGATGACTTCATAAAAAGAAATCGGTGTCTTATTCATGTTCTTCCTACTGCTCCATCCCTGGAAATTTTCCGGAAAACCCAAGTTTATTCTACAAGTTAAGGAATTTAGAGAGCTTATTGTGTCAGTCACAATAGGCCAGGTTACATTGTGGTACCAACATCAGGCTCCAAGTGGTTGCATAACAGAATAGAAGAGTGTGCTGTTCATATGGCACAGTTAGCCATCACTGGACTTCTGTGGTAGAGAGACTCCTAGGGTGGCTTCAGTCTGTAACAAGACCCTACCAACTTGGAGTTCTATGGTGGAGCAGGATGAGAGCCTAGAAAATTATCCTCCAGTTTTAAATGCTTCCTGGTGGCAGTGGACAGTAGAACTAGAAATTTCAGTGAGCTCTTGCAGTGTTAGCATGCCAGGTACACACATCAGCCAGTACTCAGGAATCCTTTATTGCTAGTGCTATATAAGGAACTGAGTGCTTTCTGTACTTGTTTCAAAATCTTCTGGTTTGATAGAATGTCCTGAAAGGGTTAGAATAGGCCAGAAACACTGGAGCAGAAAGCTATATGGGGAAATCATACCAATAATTTGGCTTAAAAAATAGGTGTTAGATTTCAATTTCTGCAAAGAAGCCATATACACAGTGAACAGATAATAGAAAGGTATTCAAATGTACTAATCATCAGGGAAATGCAAATCAAAACCTCAACTCATTATCACTTCAAGCCAGTGAGTGTGGCTATTATCAAAAGACTAAAGTTAGCAATGAAAATTGTTATCCTCTCAGTGCAAGCAAGGGTGTGGGGAAAAGAGAACCCTCATGTATTGCTTGTAGGAATATGAATTAGTATAACCTCTGTGGAAAACAGTATAATGCTTCCTTAAAAATAAGCTGGGCATGGTGTTGCATGCCTGTGATCTCAACATTCTGGGAGGCTAAGGTGGGTGGATGTTGAGTTCAACCTCAACCTGGTCAACTAAGCAATTTTGGGAGATTCTGTCTCAACACCCCTGAAACTACCACCCCCCCAAATAAAAAAAGCCAAACAACAGGACAAAAGCTGGCATATAGCTCAGTGTAGTGGTGCTACCATATTATTCAATAATCCCACTAGTAGGCTTATAGCTAGAGGAATGGAAGTCAGTGTGTTGACGAGATGTCTCCATTTCTGTATTCATTGCAGCATTTTGATAGTAGCCAAGAAATGGAAGCAATGGTGTCTATCAACTGATGAGTAGGTAAAGTATGGTTTGTATATAAAGTATGGTTTGTATATACAATGGAGTACTATCCATGCATAGAGAGAATGGCATCCTGTCACTTGATAACATGGATGGACTGTAGATTGTTCCATTACATAAAGTAAGCCAGATATACAGAGAAGTGGTCTTTACTTACATGTGAAAAATACAATAATTGATCTCATTGAAGTTGAAAGTACAGTGATATTTATCAGAACCTGCCAAGAGGAGGGAGAGAAAAATGAAGTAAGGTTGGTTAGTAGAAGTTAAGTCACAGACAGGTACAGGAAGTTTGAGGTAATATAATATGACTATAGATAATATTCACAAAAGTCTAGAAGAGCAAATTTAAATTTTCACTCTAGGGTTGGCCAAATAACGCAGCAGATTAAAGTGCCTGCAAGTAGGGGCTGGGAATTCAGTCCCCGGGCCTGCCATGCCAGGGACGTGCTGAGACAGCAATTGAGACTGGGCTTGGTAGCGCATGCCTGTAATCCCAGCTCTTGGGAGGCAGATCACTAATCTGATCTAGTAGTGAGACCCTGAACACCCCATATACCCTTCCCTAAATTACCAAAAAAAAAAAAAAAAATTGCAAACAGATTAGTACCTTTAGATGTTAGAGGCTTGCAAGCTTGTGCCTCCTTGGCTAGTTATTTAATGTTTCTCAGATTTTTATCCCTATCCCAGCTTGCTGAAAAGAGAGAAATTTATTCTTTAGTCATAATGTTATTATGAGTATTGAATAAGATCCTGCATTAAATACTTAATAGTAGTATACGATGCCTAACTAGTTAAATGTTTATTAAATTTGAGTGAGCTATGATGAACATTTTGTATAAATGAAATTGAGAAAAATTAAAATTGAATAGAAAATATCAGTAATCTCATTGTTTTGAATGCTTTTATATCAGCTATGTGTTAGGGATATTCTAAGCACCTGTGATTAAACCTATATGTATTACAATTTATAGACAAAAATACACCCATTTTTATTCATTGTTTCATTTATGTATTTGGTACAGGGCCTCACTATGCAGCTCAGACTTGTAATGATCCTCCTATTTTCAGCCTCCCCAGTGCAGGGATTACAAGCATGCGCCACCATGACTGGACTTGTTTGATGGATTGAGCCCGGGTCCCTGTACTTGCCAAAGCAGGTGCTTAGTCCATTGAGCTATCTCAGTGGCCTACACCCATTTTTAGTGTATTGTTGTGTGAGTCTTGAGAAAAGTGTATATATTTGTACAACTACAATGGCATCAAAATAGTTAGATCATTTATTATCTGTGGATAGTTTCCTTGTCTTCTCTTTTCCCCTCTGTGTCCCCCTCCTTCCAAGACCCTACCAGCTCCAGGCAGCCACTGATCTGCTTTTTGTCATTCTAGATGGAGACTAGATATGTCAGAATTTCATATGCAGTCACATATCTTGTAATGGTGCTCAGTGAGTAATAGATGGCATATATGACTATTTTCCCATAAAATTTGTAATGAAGCAGAACATTTCCTATCACTTCATACTTTAACTGTACCTTTTGCACATATAGAAATACAAGTGGTTACCATTGCTTTATACTTAAGCTGCTTATAGTGATCAGTACAAATCGGTAAACCCTGAACAGTAGTTGATGACCTTGGGTCTGAATATAAACTTTATTTTCCTAAAGAGAAAACCTGTGCTGAATAAAGTAAAATGAGTTGCTTCAGAATCAAGTTATCTCTGCTGGTAGTTGTGGGCAGAGACTTCTTTCTGGATGGTAGTCTGATGTGCATGTAGTCCCCACTGGCCAGGCTGTGTGGGAAATGGGGACTGGGTTCCTTTCTAAGTGTGTGCAGGAAAGTCCTGTCTGTCCATTTAGGCTTTCTCTGACACACCTTGGTGGGGTGTGGCTACTGTTGCGGTTGGATGCCTTACTGCAGTCTACTGGGCTAGGAGAATAGCTTCCCTACTTGGTCATTCCTGACATGATAGGGAAGGAGCTGCAGTTGTTCTTGTAGTGTTTGATTGCTGTACAGTGGTGTACTGGCCCTACTCTGGGTACCCAAGCCTGCACCCAAGGCCAGGCATGGTGGAGTACACCTGTAATCTCAGCACTGGGGAGGCTGAAACAGGAAGATCACTACAAGTCTGAGCTGCATAGTGAGACCCTGTACCAAATTCATAAATGAAAAAATAAATAAAAATGGGTGTATTTTTGTCTGTAATTGTAATACATATAGGTTTAATCACAGGTGCTTAGAATATCCTGTCTCAACTTCCCCAGTACTGGGATTACAGGCATGTGCCACCACTCCTGGTTTTGGTGGCTGGCTCGGCATGGGGGATAGCACAGCATGTGGTACCAAGGATCGAACCCAGGAAAGGGGAAAGGAAAAAGGAAAAGGAAAAGAAAGGAAGAGGTCCAGTAAAATACCCTCTCTTTAAACTTACGACTTGCTTCTGAAGATTAAGATAATAAAGAAAGCTTAAATAATGTAACAGTGGAGTTCACTGGGTGCAGGCATTTAATCAGTGTTGGTGGACTTTGCTCATTGATGAGTGTCCCATAAAAGAGTACAGAGTCTGATCAGCTCAGCAGTTAGGAAGGAGTGGTACTGTAGAAGGTACACTTGGTAGTTGACTTATGGTTACTAAAGCTTGGAAAGTCTTAGAAGTAGAAAATAAGAAAAAAGAAGCAAAACAAAGAAGTTAATAAAATAGCTTATTAGTTGTACTGAGAGAGTGTTAACAGGAGAGTATTTGTGGATAAGTTTAGTCTGTAAAGATGAAGCAGCTTTTGCATTGATCTGAGAAGTGGTACACTGTCTGGTTTTTGTTACTTTGATTCTTTAAAAAATAAGTGGCTATGTTTGCAGATGATGTCTCAGTTACTGGTAAGTGAATTGCTTTCATATTTTAAAATTAGAAGTGAAAATCTGATTCCTTTTAAAGATTTTTCCTAGCTTTTTGATATAATAAGGAAAAACAAAACATTCACATTAACATATTTCTTGCCATTATTTAGATGTGTTTTTCTTGGTTTTAAGATAATTTTAAGATAATAAAATCATTAATTCTGCTTGTTTTTAAAATTAGCTTGAATTCTTGTGTTTAAAAATGTTTGTAATTTATTTCTAGATTCCATGTAGACATCAGACCTTTAAATATATTTAAAATATTTTCAAGAGCTAATACTAAAGAACAATAAACCAATACAGGAAATAAGATGATCTGATGTTACATGGCTACTTTTGAAATGATTCTTTTTAGTGTTACCACATTCTTTTTCCAGGAGAATGCATATCTAGTTTATAAATCTGTTTGGATTCTATTGTTTCCATAGAAGAAATATTATTTGAATGATCTTTACTTTAAAAAGTCCTTTATGGGGGATCTGGGAAATGGCTCATAGAATAAGCACTTCCCTGGCAAGCACAAGGGCCTGAGTTCAATCCCTGGTTCTACAAACAAACAAACAAAAAAAACCCCTTGATGAAAATTACTCTTTTGCATAAACAAAGTATTAAGAGATGTTGAGGAATTTATTTATTTATTTATTTATTTTGTCTTTTTGTGACAGGGTCTCACTATGCTCTTCGGGCTGGCCTTAAGCTCATTTTGTAGCTCAGGCTGGTCTCGAACTCACAACAAACCTCCTGCCTCAGCCTCCGAGTGCTGGGATTACAGGCCTGCGCCATCACGCCTGGCTGAGGACTTTGAATAGAACATTTCAGGAAGCTAGCTTTATAGCAGTTAAATTGGAGAACAACATTTGGTGTTTGGTTTACTTTTATTACTTGGAGACAAATTAAAGGAGAAAAACTCTGAAAATACCCAAGTACCAAACAGAAGACAAAATAAATTTGCTTGCTAGTTGGAAATACGATAAAAATAGTAGATATTAATTATTTTGATCACAGCAGTCATTTGACTGTATGTAGAATGTGTTCTATAAGTAATTTTATTAAAAAAATTACTCTTATGTATAACGTCTTAAGCAAAACAAAACAAAAACCCAACAAATTTATTGAAAAGAGAAAAATAAAAGCAGTAGATGAACTGTCAAAGTTGTAATAGTTATATGGGCCAGCCAGATAACTCAGTGGGCTAAACATCTGCTTAGGTAGAGCGCAGTGGCGCTAGGGTTAAATCCTTGGTGTGCGATGCCAGCCTCACCCATGGGGCACACTGAAATTGCAATTGAGACTGGGTGTGGTGGCCTGTGCCTGTAATCCCAGCATTTGGGAGGCCGAAAACAGGAGAATCACTGTGAGTCTGATCTATGTAGTAAGACTCTGTACACCCTGTAGACCCTGTCCTAAATACATTAAAGAAAATAGTTACTTATATATTATAATACATTTTCTGTTTTAGACTGTTGATGCATTAACTCTTATGCACTGAGTGATTTATTTTGTGACTTGGTTTATTTTGAAAATATTTTGAATCATATGGACTGTATTTCATTAATCAGGGCAATAGTTTATATAGGTAATGGTAGAAAAAATGTTTAAGGATTTAGATTTGGTATGGTATATAAACACAACAGATCTTCTTCCAAATTCCCTGTAACAGTTTAACTTATAGCACTTTTGTTTGTGGGCATACCAAATTTTTTTTTCATTAAAATGTATTACACAAGTAATTTTAACCCAAATTCAACCAATGTAGAAATATTTATTATGAGACGTATATTTCTTCTTCATGACCTACCCTCATCTTTCCTCATTTAGAAATTTGGTAGATATCTTTAAAAACTGCTCTCTCTCTCTCTCTCTCTCTCTCTCTCTCTCTCTCTCTCTCTTTCTTTCTTTTACTATGCAGATCAGACTTGTAGTGGTCTTCCTGTTTTCAGCCCTGCCAGCACTGGGGTTACAGGCATGTGCCACCATTCCCAGTCTCTGTGGCCAGCTCAGTGCTTCCAGGGGTAGGGCCGGGGCCAGCGTGGCATGTGGTTCCTGGGGATTGAACCCTGCTCCCTGAGTTTGCCTTAGCAAGCGCTTAGTCCATTGAGCTATCTTGCTGGCCCTAAAAACTTTTCTGTAGTAAATCTTTTAAATTGAATTATTTGTACCCTCACTTTTTTCTTTACATACTGTTTTCCACATCATAAATAGAAATTCAACACATACCCGAATCACATTGTTACTTGCCTGGAATTTATGAGATGGAGTTGCTGCCCCCAGCTCTAAGGAGGCAGGGATTGGAATTTAATTTGGAAAATTAAATTATTTTTTCCACTTAAGGAGGTGTAGTACAGTTTGGTTTCGTTAAAGTATTTAAAATTGTTTACTACTGCAGAAATATTTTAAATGAGGCACTGTCAGAAAAGCTTGACTGTCAGAAGCTGGGCCTGTGTGTTTTCTCCTGACCCCACTACTTAGACCAGCACAGACTTGCAGTTGTCACCATCATCTGTAACCTCAAGGAGATGAGAGCCATGAGACAGGATCTTCTGTCTTTAAAATAAGAACTGCAAGATGTCTTGTCAGTCAGCCCTCACATCATGCAGTTCTTATTTTAAAACCTGTTCATTGTAGGGCTGAAAATGCATATGACATCTTAAAATTTAACTAGTATGAACAAATACTGTAAATTAGTAAGAGTGCTTTCAGTTCATTTCAGCCAATATGGTGTGTCTCAAAAGAGCACATGCCAGAGTAGAAATGTTTATGTAGAATATTCCCCTGCACTTCCCTTGGATGTCACTAGCAGTCCAGGGGAAGAAAGACAAGGCAGTGGGAAATCATTGTCAAGAAATTCATGAAACTGTTTCCTTCCTCTTTTCCTTCTTGTGCCTTTTCCAAATGGAGGAAGGGCAGTTTAAATAGGGAATCTTTTTGTTCAAAGTATAGAGTCAACAGTTACATAGTGAAAGCATATTTGGGGAGAGAAGTTTAGAAACTTTCAAAAATAATCCCATATTATATCTGCTATTGTTTTGCAGATTTTGGTATATTGAAATTCAGAAGGTATATATTGATTTCATGTTACAGAGGGAGTTTTTCTTGTTCAGTTTACTTTGGACCTAAGGTCCTAAGGTTGGGGCTTATTTGTGTGTGTGTGTGTGTGTGTGTGTGTGTGTGTGTGTGTGTGTGTGAGAGAGAACACAATCAGTTTAATCGTAGTGAAAAGGAAATGAAATGACTTGTTCCAGCATTTTGGGTTAGAGACCTAAATCAGTCATTTCTGGACTTTTAAAATATGGACCTAAAGTTGACTACCCTGAAATCTAAAATAGTAGGTATATTCCAAATAAGCATTTTGATTCTGCTAATTTTCCTTATTCTCTTTTAAAAAGTATATAATTTTATTCCTTTTTCTTAGTGATGCCATTGTTGCATATTTTTAAATTATAATTTTGTAAAGAACTACGAATTTTATAAATTCACAATAAATACTACATAAACATTTCTACTCTGGCATGTGCTCTTTTGAGACACACCATATTGGCTGAAATGAACTGAAAACACTCTTACTAATTTACAGTATTTGTTCATACTAGTTAAATTTTAAGATGTCATATGCATTTTCAGCCCTACAATGAACAGGTTTTAAAATAAGAACTGCAAAATCCAGAATGATAAATTAAAAATGATTAAGTATAGTCTTAGTTTTTAAAGCTTAAACAGAGCTGCAACCTCTCTCATTTAGAAATAAAAGGTCTTACCATCTCATTTAGTTTTTATTACTTTTTGACCTTTGATTTTGTGAAATAGAAGTTAATTGCCTTCTATTTTCATGTCGTAATGTGCTGACCAGGATCAGATATTCAGATTATTAAATTAATATATTACAACATGAGGGAGTGGTTTGTGAATTTTATTGTGTTTTTGGCTAATTCAATCAGAGGGAAGCAGCTTTGATTACTTTAATAGGTGAAGAACACCTGTATCTTCTGTAACCTTGGTAGCTCCCTACTGTTGTATGTTATGAGTAACTGGTGCCGAAAGAAATGACGAGAAGACCCGATTAATATAGCTTCAGAGATCTCATTGAGATTAGTCTCTCTCGAAGTGAGCCCAGAGCCTCAGAAGCATCTCACATTTATTGAGGGCTAAAGGCAGGCTAAGAAATGTACATAATTACTTTAGTGAACACGAACAACCATCTGTTGACTTACACCATTTGCCAAAGAACAGGGTGCCAGCAGGAGAAGCTGTTATCTGCAGCCTTAAATCCTAGCTTGCCAGGATTTATAAGTGAGTGACAGCAGCTCTCCTTGGGCTCTGTGTATTGCTCCTTGCTCCCTTGGGACATTAAGGCTTTTATCTCATATCTATATTTCTATACCCTACAAGTTGCTTATTAATTTATTTTTTGGCAGAATCAGGGATTGAACTCAAGCCCTTGAGCTTATCAGGCAAGTGCTTATTCTACTGTGCTATCTCTCTGGTCCCCTGTTTCTTTTTTTAATTTATGTATTTGGTACAGGGTCTCACTATGCAGCTCAGACTTGTAGTGATCCCCGTTTTCAGTCTCCCCAGTGCAGGAATTACAAGCATGCACCACCATGCCCAAATTTGTTGCCGACTCAGTGTGCCGCTGGGGAAGGGCCAGCATGGCATGGGGTGCTAGGATCAAACCCTGGTCCCTATGCTTGCCTAAGCAGGCCCTTAGTCCTCTGAGCTAGCTCACTGGCCCCAATTTGTTTATATTCCTTATCCCAGTTTGTAATTGATGTTATATTTTTTTCATATTTTTATTATTTAAATTAAATTTTATTTTCAGGTATTTAGTACAGGGTCTTGCTATGCAACTTAGACTTATAGTGATCCTCCTGTTTCCAGGCTCCCCAGTGCTAGGATTATAGGCATGCGCTACCACACCTAGTCTTTTTTTTTTTTTTTTTTTTTTTGGTGGAACCAGGGATTGAACTCGGGCCCTTGCTCTTGCCAGGGAAGTGCTTATTCCACTGAGCCATCTCCCTGGCCCTGACCACACTTAGTCTTGATGACCTGCTTAGTGTGCCAGGGCTGGGCTGGCATGGCATGTAGTGCCATGGTTCGAACCCCTATCCCAGTCTGAGCTATCTTACCTGTCCCTTACAGTACTGGTTTTTTTTTTTTTCAGTACTGTTTATATAGGAAGTTTCTGTAGCTTGAGAAATAGAGTTCAGTTTTTCTCTCTTTTTTTTTTTTCCCAATAAATTTAGGACAAGGGTCTACAGGGTGTATAGGGTCTTACTATGTAGATCAGACTCATAGTGAATCTCCTGTTTTCAGCCTCCCATGTGCTAGGATTACAGGTGCTTGCCACCATGCTCAGTCTCAATCACTGTCTCAGCATGCCCTGGGGGTGGGACGGCATGCTGAATTGAACCTCAGCCACTATACTCTGCTTTAGTCCACTGAGCTATCTGGCTGGCCTTTTTTTTTTTTTTTGAGACAGGTTCTTGCTTGCTATGTTCAAGCTGGCCTTGAATACGCTGTGTAGCTCAAGCTGGCCTTGAATTTATAGCAGTCCCCTTGCCTCAAGCCTCTTAAGCGCTGGGATTACAGGTCTGCGACAACATGCCTGGCCATTTTTTGTAAATTACTATCTGTATACACTTTCTAATCATACACACTGTTTCCTGTGTCTCATGGAATCATTTTCAAAGTCCAGAAAAGGATTGAAATTGGTAGAAAGCGCTACAATATACTTTATTTCATTGGTGTTTAGGTAAAAGGTACCAGTGCATGGAGTAGTAAAGTGCTGGGACCTCACTAACACTCTGTAGTTTGTGACATTTTCTGTTGACAGGGATGGTCAGAATAGTCTGGAAAACTGGTTGTCCCAAAACTGGGTACTGAGGTAGGTTGTTGAGACTATGTCTAGTTGTACTGGCCAGGGATTTCAGAAGAGGAGAGGATGGACTCCAACATGATCTTTGCCCTATTTAAGATATAGTGAGAGCCTTGAGGTCACTTAATGCATGAAATAACATCTTAATCGACTCATATGTATTTGGAAGGTTATGAACATGAGTTTTTCCAGTTGTTGTAGATGACATTTTTAAGTTCTTCATCCTGTTCCTTTGTTTTCTTTTATCTTTAGAATTATTACATCTAATATTTAAAAAATTTAAAAAAACATGGATGTGATGTCTCAAAGAATATTGAAGTTCCTAAAATGGTTCTAAATGTTGAGTAGGGACTTAATATATGGTAATCAGTTAATTTTTATTAAATATAATACAAGTGTCCAAGGTTATGTAGAATAGAACCAAAGCATATACTAGATCATTTGCCTCTTGATCCTGTACTGTGTCACATTTGTGTACAAACTCCCCATTGTGAATGTAATTATTATGCGCTTCAGACATGTACTAATAAAAATATTTTATTTATTTATTTATTTATTTATTTATTTATTTATTTATTTATTTTGTCTTTTTGAGACAAGGTCTCACTATGCTAGTTCAGGCTGGCCTTAAGCTCACTTTGTACCTCAGGCTGGTCTCGAACTCACAACAATCCTCCTGCCTCAGCCTCCTGAGTGCTGGGATTACAGGCGTGGGCCACCATGCCCGGCTGTAGCTTACTATTGTTTTTAGGTTTTTTTTTTTGTATTTTAGTATAGGGTCTACAGGGTCTCAATACATAGATCAGACTTGTAGTGGTCTGCCTGTGTTCAGCCTCCCAAGAGCTGGGATTACAGGCACACCACCATGGCGTGACAGGGAACAAAACCCTGGCCGCTGCCTAAGCAGGTGCTTTAAACTGCTGAGCTATTTATGAAGTTTTAAAAATAGTTCCCAATAAGCGCTGTATTTTTTAATAAATTCCCCTCCCCAGATGCCTCTTCATCTTTAAGTACTTGTCAGTGTGTTTCCATAGGACAGATCCTGGTCCTAGATTTATGAGTCAGAGGTTACGTGCATTCCAGTTTTGCCATATTCCCTCTCAGTAGGCCTATTAAATAGTTTTAAAAAATTTAGGTTTGTAAAGTAAATCTTATAATGCTATTTATTTTTATTATCTTCTTGGTCTTCATGTGTTTGTTTCCTTTGTGAATTATGTTCATAGATTTTGCTCATTTAAAAAAGTAATTTCTTGGGCCCAAGGAGATAGTAGAATGAGCATTTGCCTGGCAAGTGCAGGGTCCTGAGTTCAATCCCCAGTACCACACACACACACACACACACACACACACACACACACAAAAGTAATTTCTTAATTTTGTAAGTACTTTTTGTTCTTTTTTTTTTAAACCCTCTTTACTTTTTTATTATAACATTTGCTATGCAGAAGGTGTTTGATTCATGGTAATGTGTTGTTTGAGGACAGAAACATTCTGAGGAATTTGTGGTTAGGTGATTTCATGGTTTTTGGACATAAAATAATGTATATGTGCAGCCAGCTGGTATATAGTCTGCTACACACTTTATGTACATGGTGTGTGTCTGTGCCTGGTTCAGCCTGTTGCTCCTGGGCCAGGCCTAACACAGTGATTTGAAAACAGGGAAGGCCAGAGGGCCAAGAACCTTGTAAACATGAGACCTGTGAGTCTGTGGCCAGAGGAACACAGTTTCACAGAAAGT
>PVKA01008176.1:9049-50790 GCA_004027165.1 Ctenomys sociabilis | reverse complement strand
CTCCAGTCTCAAATTATTATCTCAGAGCACCCCCGGGGCAGAGCCAGCATGGCAGGCCTGGGGAATTGAACTCAACCCACTGAGCTATTTGGCCAGCCCTAATGTATCATTTTTGACTGTCTTCTCAGATCATATCTGATGGATTATCAGGACTATGCCTTTTGAGTATTTTCTGAATCTGTTTTGTCACTTCATAATTTGGAGTGTCTTAATCTCTGTTACTTCATTTTTTCTTTCTGCATAGAGTGATTTTGTTTTCTCTGTTTAAAAAATTTATGACAGAGACTTATTATCTTGGACTATAAAGTTCAGATTTTTTATTTTTATTTTTTGTCTTTTTGAGACAGGGTCTCATTATGCAGTTCAGGTTGGCCTTAAACTCACTTTGTAGCTCAGGCTGGTCTCGAACTCACAACAATCCTCCTGCCTCAGCCTCCCAAGTGCTGGGATTACAGGCATGCACCACCACGCCCGGCTGAAGTTCAGATTTTTATCATGATGCAGAGTTTTATGTTACCTACTTTCATTGTCCTTGATCTTGAGCATTCTCGCTATTTTTTTCTCTAGGTTCTAGCTAATTTTGGTGTGTCCTTAGTTCCTCAAAAACCCTCTGATTGTTTATATGCTCTTTTTTTCCTGTTAGGACCCTTTTCTTCTCTCTGTTGCATCTTGCTAGCATTCATTTCTGTCTCAGTTGAGAAGCCACTTTCTCTGTGAAGCCCTTCTGACTTGCTTGCCATGAGAACTTCCCATGTTAGGTGTCCAGTCCTTTCTACTTAGAGCACATATCATAAAAATTATCATAAAAATTTTACGACCTTTAATTCATGTACCATGGGCTGCATCCGCTTACAGTGCAAGACTGAGTTTTGATAATTCCATACAACCATGAAATCACTGAACAGTGAAGCTATAGAGTGTTTACATTATTTCTAAGCGGTCTCTTCTATGTTTCTCCCCTTTTCCCCTCTCTTCCCTCCTCTAGGGAACCATTGATTTGCTTCCCGCCCCCCGCATTTTTTTTTTGTCTTTTTGAGACAGGGTCTCACTATGCAGTTCAGGCTGGCCTTAAGTCACTTTGAACCTCAGGCTGGTCTCCAACTCACAACAATCCTGCCTCAGCCTCCTGAGTGCTGGGATTACAGGTGTGCGCCACCACGTCCGGCTTTTTTTTTTGTTTGTTTGTTTTGCATTTTCTTTAAATTTCTTTATTTACTTATTTTGAGTCTGACTTCCTTCAATCAATCAGACCTTGAAATTCATAGATTAATTTTTGTGTACCAGTAGTTTGTTCTTGTTTATTGCTTGAGTGGTATTCTGTTGTTTGCTCATTTACTGTGCTGACTTCAGAATCTCCAGTTTCTCGAGTTTTTCTTTTGACAGCTCTTTCTTGATTCCTGGCACTGTACTACTTTTAGTTTATTTATTTATTGTTTATTTGTTTTTAAGTATTTAGTACAGGATCTACAGGGTCTCACTATGGAGATTGGACTCCTAGTGATTCTTCTGTTTCCAGCCTCCCAAGTGCAGGGATTACAGGCAGTGCCACCATGCCCAGTCTCAGTTACCTTCTCGGTGCCCCAGGACTGACTGGAATGACAGGCTTGGGGATTGAACACCCAGCCGCTGCATCTGCCTAAGCAGGCTTTTTAGTCTGCTGAGCTATCTGGCCAGCCCCACTACTTTTATTTTATTTTATTTTTTTGCGGAACCGGGTATTGAACTCAGGCCCTTGCACTTGCCAGGGAAGTGCTTATTCCACTGAGCCATCTCCCCGGCCCCTACTTTTATTTTTTGTGAGGTGTTGTGTTCCAGGTATCCAAATTGTAGGTCCTCTCACTTTTAACACAATTTTTAATGAATGTCATTTAAAAATTTATGGGTTTTATATCACAGTAAGATAATACCTTTTAGGAGAAAAAATTCTGTGAAAACCATCATTTCATACTTCTGGTGTATAACACCCTAAGTGTTTTAATCATTACTGTATTTCATGGTACCCTAGAATCTAGGGCCTATATCAAGAGAAGTACCTCAGAATTACATTTACTGTTAGAATGAAGTAACTTAGTTAAGTCATTTATCCTGCAACTGGTTAGCCATTAAAAAAAAAAGGAATTAAAATTTATTATATTCTTAACTACAGTTATTACAGCTTTAATACAGGAATTTGTTAAGCAGTGCACTCACTTTCTGTTGCTTGATTTCATGTTGTTATTTACTTTCTTTCTTAGTAACTTCCCAAAGCCCACTTCACAAATACTATACATGACTCCTTCTGAAGAAGCATAAAATAGACTAATGTTGGATTTGTGATCTTTTGTGAGCTAGTGGCTTCTCTTGTCTCACTTATGTATTGTTGTTTTTCCCTCAAAATACCTTTCCGTGTATTTGGGAGTTTGTTGTGGCACTATAAGAACCCTGAGTCTATGCAGAAGTGTGCAGCAGTTCAGTATAAGACACTTTTAATTTCTGTCTCTATTTGGTTTTGGTTTTGATTTCTTAAAGCAGCGTTTCCCTATGTAGTGTAGAAAGGTCTTGAACTGCATTATGTAGCCCAGGCTGACCTCAACTCATGGCAAACCTGGGTACTGAGATCACAAGCATACACACCACACCTGGCATTAATTTTTCTCATTTCTTTTTTCAATCTAACTTTAATGTTTTAACCTGAAGTGGAATATTTTGCATTGCAATTGAAATACTAGTAAATTACCAGTTCTCTAATAGTATTTGAAAAAGTTCATTTTGTGAGTATTCTTTTGAAATCCGCAGTACTTCTGTAATTGTATTTTTAAAACTTGGTATAATATTTATTCTATTTTAAATCATAAAGTTAAGGAAACTACTTAAAAAGCAGTAACACAAACTTTGCTGTTTAGTCTTATATATATGTATATATACATGTATGTATAATATATACAACAGACATATAGTGTATGTATAATGCATATATACTTGTATACATATAAAATATATACACATATAATGTGTAGTAATATAATGTATAGTAATTTATATATACATATATTACATATGTGTATATATAATAAATACATACATAATCAAGTGTAGCTTTTTAGTATAAAATAAATTTTGGCTATATAGTCTAAAATGTATTACCTAAGTAGCAGTAGCTGGTAGATAAATGGAACGATTATCCATGTTACTTGTTAGTACCTATGCTGTATTGCCATAAACATTTCAATAAATAGAGACTGATGCAAGAGGTTTAGTTTTGTTTTGCTTTTATTTTTTGATGGAACTGTGGGTTTATCCTGGGACCTTCACATTGAGCTACATCTCCAGGTTTTATTTTTTATTTTGAGACTGGTTCTTGCTAAGTTACTAAGTGGGCTCAGACTTGTAGTCTTCTTGCCTCAGCTTCTCAGAATTCTGTGATCACAGGCACATGCTCCATGGCTAAAGTTTGTGTTTTTATCTCTTCTGTTTTTAACAGGAATACCAGCTTGCTTTCTTTTGGTAAAATAATATAGTTTCCTCTACTTTATTTTTTATTTTTTATTTTTTTTGAAACTCTTAATTGTTTTTCCTCAGTGGAGAATGATAGCAACCTGCTTTCTCACACAGGGTTATGTAGATTCTTGGTCTGAGGTTCTAGATCAGGGGCACAGCACCTGCCTTGCAAGTGTAAGGTCCTGAGTTTGATTCCCAGTATCCCTAGTCTGCAGAATAGCCAAAAGTCATAATTGAAGAACTGAAGTCAAAGTATGATCCTGCAGGTCACATTTTGCCCGTTACCTGACTCAGCCCCTCCTTCCTTTATC
The DNA here is from genome assembly GCA_004027165.1 of Ctenomys sociabilis. Classification (NCBI taxonomy): domain Eukaryota; kingdom Metazoa; phylum Chordata; class Mammalia; order Rodentia; family Ctenomyidae; genus Ctenomys; species Ctenomys sociabilis. Next base: position 47,002 of record PVKA01008176.1, on the reverse strand, counting down.
TTTTTCTGAGCAGGGTCAGGAGTTGTACTCCCAGCTAGCATTCTAGTTTTTGATGGTGATGTAATTATTTTATTTTAAATTTAATTAATTAATTTATTTTTGTGGTACTGGGGATTGAACTCAGGACCCTAATGCTTACCAGACAAGCACTTATTCTACTGAGCTATCTCCCCGGCCCTGTGATTTAATTATTTTATTTTATTTATTTTTGCAGAACCAGGGATTGAACTCAGACCCTTGCATTTGCCAGGAAGACTTATTCCACTGAGCCATCTCCCTGGCCCCTTTTTAATGAACTTTTATTTTATTTTATTTTATTTTTACAGAACTGGGGATTGAATTCAGGCCCTTGCGCTTGTCAGCCAAGTGCTTATTCTACTGAGCCATCTCCCCAGCCCCAATTCAATTATTTTAAAACAAGTAAGTAATCTGTCTTTGAGATAACACATTAAAATGTGGGTCCTTATAAGACTTTTTGTCCAGGACTTGATACCAGAATAATTTTATGTAGATGGAACACAAATTCTTTGTTAACTATATGTGGACAGTATCTCTGATTATTATTATTTTTTTAAAATTAACTTCTTGATTATTTTCAGCAAATTGTTAAATTTAATATTAAATGTGTAAAGTTAGTGACTGATACCATTTTTTACCTCTTAAATATGGAACATTAATTTTTCAAGCACCATGTACTTTAAGATGACTTTTTTTTTTGTTGGCTCAGCCCTGCCCTGACGGATCCAACTACAGTCCCCTACACCTGCCTAAGCTTGCCTAAGCAAGCACTTTAGACCACTGAGCTATCTCACTAGCCCTAAGATGCCATTTTTTCTTTTTCACAGTGCGTCACAAACTTGGCTTTAATGAGTAATACCATAAAGCCAGTACCTGAAACACCAGAGGGGTGTTTGCAGAAGAAAAGTTCAGACTTTTGATCATGTGACCTGCAGGATCATACTTCAATTCTTCAATTATGACTTTTGGCTATTCTTGGTCACCTATTAACAGCACAGCCTTGTCTCATTTAGCAATGATTTTAATTAGAAAGTTAGTACTCATGTTGTCAACGTTTGACACCAGAATGGAGCCCTAGTTGGGAGTGGTATCAGACTGATACACGTACTCCTGGATTCATGTGCTGCAGTGAATCTGGGTCCCTGGCAATCCTAGTTCTGAAGTGATCAGTCAGAAGAGGACTAAAGATTAGGAGCAGCAGGGTTTGAAAGTCCCTGGGCAACCAAGGTTCTTCCAGAGACATTAGCATCAAAAGGCAGTGATACCATCAGCAGCAGAAAGGATTCCTTTTTCCTTTTCATTTTCTTCCTCTGGAGCTGCTGCTGCTACCACTGGGACTTGTGCCAGCATTCGTGCCAGGCTCATTGTCTAGCTTCTGGCCACTCAGGGTGCAGGTAGATCCAGAGAAGCCTGTCATATGCCAGCATGGCCAGAGACCCAAGGTCTACATCTTTTCTTACCTTCAATTATGGACTTCCTCTTTTGTTCCATATAGCAATATGTTTTTATGCTAGTACCACACTAATTTATTGTTTTATTAAAATTTTCCTTTGTATCTTGTTTAAAAAGTCTTAAACTCTTCCTTAAAATCATTGATGGCCTTTTGTTTTTCCATATAAATTTAGAACCAGTTTATTAAATTGCTACATCAAATCTCTGATGTATTTATTAATTACTTCACCTAGGTTTATCAATTTTAGTGGAAAATTGCTGTCTTTAAGATACTGAACTTTAATCTTTGTGTATGGTATGACTTCCTTTTTATTTGTGTTTGTTCAGGTGTCCCAGGAAAACTTAATACTTTCTTTCTACAGTGGTTTACTTATTTTCTTTTTTTTTTTGGAACTGGGGATTGAACTCATACCCTTGTGCTTGCCAGGGAAGTGCTTATTCTACTGAGCCATCTCCCCAGCCCTGGTTTACTTATTTTCTTTTTACCTGTGACTTAGAATAGAAGCTGTCAAGCTAAAGCTTACAGGACACAATTTTTAAATTTACTCCAGTTTTTAAAATTTTTAACTTATTTTATTTTTTATGTATTTGGGACAGTGTCTCACTGTGCAGCTTGGACTCATAGTGATCTTCCTGTATTCATCCTCTTCTGGGGCTACAGAGATAGCTCTGTGGTCTAAGCACCTGTCTGGCAAGTGCAGGGGGTGGGTTTGATTCCCAACACTGCATGCTGTGTGAGCTGCATAGTGAGAAATTGTACCAAATATGTACATTTAAATAAATTAAAATTCATTCTCCCCAGCATTGGAATTACAGGTGTGCGCTACCATGCCCAGTCTTGGTGGTCGCTCAGTGCACTTAGGGGTGAAGCTTGGTGTACCATGTGGTGCTGGGGTCCAGTTTTTTTTTTAAACCAATAATGTAAGGATACTAGTTAAGAATTTTGTAAGTAGTGGGGAAAACTCTAGAATATGATGACATGTAAAAATCACAGGAAAATTAAAATTTTGGTGTCTACAAATACTTGAACACAGTAGTACCTCAGTCAAGGTACACTTCTGTTTGTGAGCAATTTGGTTGGCAAGAAGAAACATTCTGAAAAAAATTGCTTTCATTTGCAGGCTCTGCATCTGGTAACAAACACGATCTCATTCATCTTCCCTACATAAACACAAATATAGCCATTTTTTCCAGAATTGCAGAACAAGTAAAGTTTGTGAACAGAGGTACCACTGCATATGCATTCATCATTATATGATAGTATTTGTGTTATACATGATGTAAGTGGTGATTGTGGGCTGCAAATCACAAAATTTTTGCTATCCACTGCCTTGTAGAAAAAATCTGCTCACCTCTGACTTAGTTATTTGTCTTCTATTTCTGTATGTATCAGAGGCTTGTCTAGTATGTTGAGGTAAAGGTTGGGTAAGGTTTCAACTTCATTTTCTATGCATTTCCAGTTTCAGTAAGTCTTATCAAAGTGTGTCCCATTCTTCAGATAGATTTGAGCAAAGCGAAAGGTTGAAAACTTGCTATCATAGTTAGCATAGTAATCATCATACTTAGTTTGGTTTTTTTAGTTTGAGTGAGTTAATGTTAATAAAATACGACTTAATTTTTCTTTTACTGATTTTCTCTTTTACAGGAAATTAAACGAGAGACGGACTCTAAGGATGATAATTTGCCCATCAAACGGGAAAGGCATGGAAATGTAGCAAGTCTTGTACAACGAATAAGCACTTACGGCCTTCCAGCTGGAGGAATTCAGCCTCATCCACAAACAAAAAACATTAGGAAGAGTATGTAAATGATTCCCTTCCTATTAATTATATCAAATTAGGAGGATATGTTATAGTTGTTCATACATTCAATTTTCTGCAGCAGTGTATAGTAACTTCAACTTACTCTCTCATGTTACTGGCCCATGTAGTCAATCTTCATTTTTAGTTATGTGAAATCTGACAGCTATCTGTAGGAATTATAAATTGAAATATAAGGTTTTTTTTTTTTTTTTTTTTTTCTTATACAAACTCTAGCATTTATTTACTGGAATGCTAAAATGTCTGCTCATCTTTGGTAGTGTGGACTCAAGAATTTTGGTTCTTTTTCTTAATGGTTACATATCTGAACATAGCCATGTAATTTCCAGAGAGACTGGCTAGCAGAGTTTTCTTTAGGTACTCTCTAAATATATTAAGAAATTGGGGAGATAGCTCAGTGGTATAAGTGCCTGCCTGGCAAGCACAGGGTCCCAAGTTTGAGCCCTGTTACCACCAAATAAATAAACTTGATAGGATAACTTAGTTTAAATCTGTGTGTCCAGCCAAAGAAAACCCAAAGCAAATATGTTAAGGTACAGTGGCTCCACATGTGTTTTGATTTTGTGTAAGCAACTGAAAATGAGATCTTCGTGTATGTCTGATATGGTTTATTTAGTAGAATGAAGACTGGATTTTATTGGCATGGTTGTTGGCTTATATTGTCATAAAGCCAGTGAAACTTGTGCTACTACACTTTATTAAATAAATTAATTTCTCAGATAAAACAGTATTTTTCCAGAGCAAGAATTGTTTTGTTTTTTTTTTTTTTTTTTAGAAAAAGTTGTTGCTAAAGTTTCTGAAGAGAACAAGTTATTAAAACCCAAACAAGGAAATATTACATTACTTGTGACATCTTTATAAAATCAACCACAAGCATAGTGGCAGAGTACTGTGCTTAGATGTAAAAAGTTGGCAATTTCTGACTTCTCAACTCTATTAAATATGGAATATTGTACTTAATTCACTTTACATTTGAGTGAAATTAATGCTGCATGGACTCTTATTATCATTACTTTCCGACTTTGTTAGCAGAAAGTCATGCTATGGGGAAGTAATTTTTTAAAAATCTAGTTAATTATTTTAACGAAAAGGTACATTGAGCTTGGTACTGGTAGATTACTTACAGGTGTATTGGAGGGAATTATGTTGCACATGAAAAACTAGTTGACAGAATAGTACACATGCTTCATTTTCAGAAAATGTGTAGGGGATAATTTGCTTTCTAATTTTGAGTAAGTGCTGGAAACACTAGTGGAAATTCTGCATATTATCAAATTAAGTCACTGTCTACATTTTTATAGCATATCTTTTAAAAGAATGGATGTGTTAGTTCAGGCTCTGCTCTTTGACATTAAAATATTCTGATACTCGTGGGAGAAAGATTCATTCAAAACTTCTTGGTGCTTGGTGAACCATGCCTGTAATCCCAGGACTTGGGAGGCACAGGCAGGAAGATTACTGTCAGTTGAAGGCCAGCTTGGGCTAAAAGTGAGTTCAAGGCCAGCCTGAACTGTGCTGTGAAAGCCTGTCTCAAAAAGACCATAAATAAGTAAATACTCCTTCTGGTTCAGCCTTCTAATATGAGATAGAACTTTTTTTTTTTCTGTCTTTTTGAAAATTTTACATCTACAAAAAGGTAAAGGAATAATATTGAAGTGAACTGGTATGCTCTTCTCCCAAGTTTGCTGTTAACATCTTGTGACATTAGCTTTTTCATCTTTTCTTTGTGACAGAGTCTCATTTTATAGTCCAGGCTGGTCTGGACTTCATAGTAATCCACCTGCATCAGCCTCCCAAGTGCTAGGATTACAGGCAATACCCCCACGCCTGTTGGTTTCTTTCTGTTTTTGATTTTGTGTTCATATCTATATACAAACACTACTACTTTTTTCACTTAATTATTTGAAAGTATATTGCAGACATGATATTTTACTCTTGATGAATTTTTCTTGATACTGATAATGTTTCTAGGATTTTAAGCATTAACAAATATATCTCAGAAGTATAACTAGTGTCTTGAGCAGCTTGAACTTTGCATGTCATGGCATAAATATTAATGAAAATTTTATTTCCAAAGTTAAAGAAATTTTAAAGACTGAATCATATAGAAAATGGCTGCATCACTCTTAACATTTGGTGATAGTATTGTCACTTACAGAGTTGGTTTCTAGAGAATTTAGGTCATCTAAATCAGTACTAACAACTGACCTGAGTTAGAACTTGTCTTCTGACTTCCAAGCATGTGATGTTTCCATTGTAGCATTGTGTCTTTCTGTTTAGAAGAGTATTTAGAGATACTCATGGTCAAGATTTGTTATGTAGGGAAATTCTGATTTTCTGGATTACTTCTCAGGGTTCTTCTTTGTTGCCACCTGTTATTAGAGCCATCATATTACCAAGCTCTATTTTGTTGGTAAAACTGCCTTTTTGATCCATAATGTTACATTTATCTTAACTAGTTCCCCCATTTTGTCTGGTCCCTCTTTCCTTATATAACTTTTTCCTTGAAGCCTTCCATTTCTCTTTTAATTAATACTGTTCTTTCTGTTAACTTTTGGAATACATAGAGTTTGTGTTAAATACTAAATGTGTATTCAGATGTATCACTACTTTAGTTCTTCAAGCATGCATTTAAATTACAAGAAAAATACTGTTTGGATTGTTGGTAGGCTGATGGACTGTCACCTTCCTTGCAAATTGTTGATATTCTGTATGGTAAGACCTAGGTGCTTTATTCATTAACTCATTCACACATGTTTAATGGATGCTACTGTGGCTTGAATGATAGTCCCTCCAAAATTCAGGTTGAGTCTTAATCCTCATTGTGATGGTATTAAGAGATGGGGTCTTTGACAAGTGCTGAGAGGGCTATGTCCTCATGAAGAGATTAGTACCTTGTTGAAGGGCTGAGGACAAAGTGGTGACTACATAGCAACGGAGTCAGCACTACACATTGAACTTCCTGGTGCCCTCATCTTGGACTTAGCAGCCTTTGAATATGACAAAAATATTCAATTTATACTTTTTCAGATTCAGGTATTTTGTCAAAGCAGCCTGTAAGATACGTTATATAAACTAGATAGTTGTGCTGGGTGCTGGAAAGAGCAGTCAACAAACCCAGTGTCTGTTATTCTTTTGTCTTACTGTTTGTCCCGAAGAGTAGAAGGGGATACTCAGAAGAAAATAAATCACTGTGATACATGAAAAGGTGAGTTATCAGTAGTAGGTAGGGTACAGACTTCAGTCAGGCAGAGTAAATGGCACTGTAGAAATACAAAAGAAGGATCCTGAGTCCATAAAGCTATTTCAAAGTTATTATTTTCTAACTGAGAACTGAAAAGGAATTAAAGGCAAGACAAAGTGAGCTTTATGAAAGCAGCCATGGCAAAAGAAAAAAGTTAAATAATTGGGAACGTCATGTTCAAATCATATGTTCTGTTTGGTTACCCATGTGAGCCCTGTGATGAGAAATGTGATATGTGACTTAAGATGCTGTTTTACAAATGACCTTTTCAACCTGATTTTTTATTATTGCCTCCTTAGAGAGCAAGAAGCGTCAGTGTAAAGTTCTCTTTGAGTACATTCCACAGAATGAAGATGAGCTGGAGCTGAAGGTGGGAGATGTCATTGATATTACGGAGGAGGTAAGGATGCCAGGGGAGTGGTACCCATCAATTATATAAATGATAGTCTGAGTTTGGAAAAATGCTTTGGAAGAATATTAATTATAGGAAGGTTTTTTTTTTGGGGGGGGTATTTTAGGGAAGGGTCTACAGGGTTCTCAGGGTCTCATTATTACATTGTTCTCATAGTGATCCGCCTATTTACAGCCTCCCAGGATCTGGGATTACAGGCTTGTGCCACTGCCCCAGTCTTGATGACTTGTCTCAGCATGCCCTGGGGGTGGGGCCTGCATAGCAGGCCCAGCGATCAAACCCTTAGTCTCTGTGCCTGCTTGCAGGCATTTTAATCCTCCTGAGCTATTTGATTGGTCCTTTGAGTTTTTTTTCTTTTTTTAAAATAAAATTTAAAGGTGAAGATTTTCTTTACTCATCCTTGCTCTATACTAGTGTTTGTATATTACAGTTATATACTTCATTTGAAGAATTAGAGAAAAACATTTTAAGCTAAAAATTAAGCAGTAAGGACCTGGGAGAGGTTTTTTTTTTTTGACTCTGAATTCACTGCAGGCATAGAACAGCATCTTTTGCATAATAAAGGGATGCAGAGTAGAAGCTTGTTAAAAGCTTTACCTTGTTTCAATTGTTGCAGTCAAATATTAACTATAAATACCTTTTCTGTCCAGGCCTGGTGGTGCACATCTGTAATCCCAGCAGTCAGGAGGCTGAGATAGGAGGATTGCTTCTAGTTTGAGGCCATCCTGGGCTACACAATGAGTCCAAGACCAGCCTGAACTACTTAGTGAGACTTTTATCTCAAAAAAACCCAAACTGCTGTGATAACTTGGTGGTCTAAGCACCTGCCTGGCAAATGCAAGGATCCATGTTTGATCACCAAAACCAGGCATGGTAGTGCACACCAGTAATCCCAGCACTGGTGAGGCTGAGACAGAAGGATCACTAGGAGTCTAAGCTGTGTAGTGAGATTCTGTGCCAGATCAATCAATCAATAAATAATTAACTATATGAAAAGATAAGCAAACACTCCCCTTTTTTGTAGTTTTAATATTTTAGAAATACAAAAATATTTTAAAAGTCACTTTTTGTGTCTTTGCTTTCATCATTGAAGGAGTAGTAGAGTTTTGTTTGGTGCATGGAGGTACCATTTTCCAAAGCATGTATTTTGATATCATATAACAAGGATTGATTTTTGAGGGGGTCATACCATTCTGTAGTATAATTGATAACTCATATTTATGTTAACTTCTAGTGTGTTTATACAAAAACAGTTGTTTTATTTTCATGTGGTAACAGTAGTAATAAAACATCAATTGCCTGTGTTATATCTGAAACACTTGGCCTTTTCACATTTATTATTTCCTTTAAACTTCTAAACAACCTAAAAGGGTAGGAGTTTCTGTGTTTTTTGTTTGTTTTGAGACAGTGTCTTGCTAGTAGCTTGGGCTGGCCTTGAACTCGAGGCAGTCTTCTTATACAAAGTCGAATGGCTAGAAACCTCACAGGTTAGAACTCCCATCAGAGATCCATTTTGTAGTGCTTATTTGGCTTGGCTTTTCTTTCTTTTTTTTTTTTTTTTTTTTGAGACAGGGTCTCACTATGCAGTTCAGGCTGGCCTTAAACTCACTTTATAGCTCAGGCTGGTCTCGAACTCACAACAATCCTCCTGCCTCAGCCTCCCGAGTGCTGGGATTACAGGCCTGCGCCACCACGCCCGGCTTGGCTTGGCTTTTCTATAACTTGGGGGCCTTCAGGTAGTCAGATTTACATATTAGGTAACTTTAATCTGAAAATATGAAAATATTCTCAAATGTAAACCTTTTTTGTTTTTTTTTTTTTTTTTTGGCGGAACTGGGGATTGAACTTAGACCCTTGCCAGAGAAGTGCTTATTCCACTGAGCAATCCCCCCCTTTTAATATTGATACGACACCAAAAAGTTTCAGATTTTTGGAGTGTTTTGGATTTTTGGATTAGGGATACTTAATTGGAAATGTTAGCCGGGCGTGGTGGCGCAGGCCTGTAATCCCAGCACTTGGGAGGCTGAGGCAGGAGGATTGTTGTGAGTTCGAGACCAGCCTGAGCTACAAAGTGAGCTTAAGGCCAGCCTGAACTGCATAGTGAGACCCTGTCTCAAAAAAGACAAAAAAAAAAAGGAAATGCTGATGCAAATATTTGAAAGTTTGAAAAACTGGTATCTCAAATGCATTGGTTCCAAATATTTTGGATAGGGACACTAAATTTGTAATTTAAAGCAAGTTCCCAGCTTTTTCAGCAAGCCTATTGAAATGTCTTTATAGTGTATCCTTGGAAATGCTAGTGATACTTTCACTGTGTTCTGTTGCTACAGTCTAGGCATAGCCCATTAAGATGGAAGATGTGGGCCACAGAGGGCGCCGCTTCTTGTGGGAATCTTGAGATAGAGATCTTCGTGCAGCCATCTTCACCTAACTTTACGCTTGGTGTAGGGAGCATTAATTTAAATCCTTGCAGTCTGTGTTTGAGTATGTGTTCTTTATATCTGTGCTATTCTGCATCCCAGGAATTCCTGGACTAAGTAAGCCTTCATTACCCACTTGCAGATGAATTAGGTACTGGCATCCCTAAGGTTCAAGTATAGATGATAATCTGATTTTTCTCTTCCTTTGCTATGTAGTTTGGTTTTCTTACCCCTGTCATGTCTGTTGCAGATCACTTGAAGTCCCTTTGGTTCTTCTTTAAATCTGTTAAAATCTTTGAATCCTTATTCCCTACCTTGCTCCTTCAGAAAGTTTGCATTCTAGGCACCTTGCCCCTCACTGTACCTTTTGTAAATAAATCATTTATTTTTATGTTGTCATATTTTTCATATGCTTTGTACCTGGAAAACTTAATCAGGTTTTAATATATTCTTCTGTCCATTGAGACAGAATGTTTTTTTGTTGTTGTCATCATTGTTTTGGTATAGGGGATTGCATTTAGGACCTTGAGCTTGCCAGCCAGGCACTTATACCACTGAGCTATCTCCCCAGCCCCAAAACAGTGTTTTTGATTGATTAAAGCACTTGCTTTGTGCTCCCATAGCATTTTGTTTATATATTTGTTTTAATACCTCTTATATTTTAATTATCTGCTTATTGTTTGTATTCTTCCTTAGATTGTTGTCTTCAAGGGCAGGGATTTCTTCTATACAAATTTATGTGCATCATAACTTGTACATAGTGAGTACTTGTTAAATGAATAACTTAAGAAGTTTGCTTTCAGATTAGCAATTAGGCAGAACAATAGCTTTCTAGATATGATTTTTGTATACTATGGCTAAATATATTTTGATAGTTTACATACAAAAGTTGCTTTCACTCATTAATATTAAGTGGTGAGCATCTTTGGCAGAAGTCATAAATTTTGAAACAATTATTAAATAACCTCATGGAATCTGAGTAGTGTTATTTTTAGCAAGTATAAACATTTTTCTCTAAGAGCTTGATTCATTTTTCTATGAGAGATTGAGGATATTTCTGTTTGAATAGGATTTACTAGCGTCTGATATGTGAATTTTTAAAAGTAATTCTTTTTCATACTTCGGTTAAAAAAAAAATCACTGTTCAGTGAAAGGTTAGTAATTTTTTTATGGTATTTAGAAAGCTGTGTTCTTATAGTCATCAAACTGTTTCCAAGTCAAAAATTTCAAAATACAGGAAATAATGTATGCCATAATAGTAATGTTTAAAAAGAGTGATGTTCTAAGAGAGCTGTGTACAGCCTGCTGTTCATACTTCTTTATGCCCATCTGATACTTCCACAAAAAAATACTTCGTAGTGTTGACCGTAAGTGCTGTAAGCTGCTATCAGTATAATTAATCCCATACCTAACTAATCCATTTAGGTATAATTCACTTAAAATGTAGTTTTCCCTTTGTATTTTCTTGCTTTAAAGAGTTTATTTTGTATCTTGTGTGCATCTGTTTTTGAAGCTTAGTTTTTTTTTTTTACAAGATAGGGTTTTCTCTTAAAAGAAATATTTAGCATTTTCAAATTGTGTGCTCTCAGGTGGAGGAAGGCTGGTGGAGTGGAACTCTGAACCACAAGCTGGGATTGTTTCCCTCAAACTTTGTGAAGGAGTTGGAGGGCACAGATGACGGTGATTCTCTGGAAGCCCAGGACGAACCAGGTAGAAACAATATGTTCCTGCATAGGCTTAAATATGGTTATTATAGACCTGCTATTGGTTTAGTAATTTGGAAACTGCTTACTTTCAAACTTTCACTCATCTTCTCTGTATTAGGGTTTTATTAGAGGAACAGATATAATAAAAGGAACAGTATAACTCAGGATGTACAAATGTATAAGAAATTATAAGATTGGCTTATGGCAGTCAGCTGCAGAGTCAGATGAGAAAGCGTGCAGAGGGCGTCTACACACCCTAGACTGAAGGATTCATTCCCAAGGGCTGAAGCTCACTGCAATCTGCTAATGGGCCTTGCGATGGAAGACCAAAGAATCTGTGCTGTAAGCTAAAGAATCTGCAACAGAAAGCTGAAAGATCCAAGCCAGAGGCCAGAGAGTCTGTGCTGGAAGCCAGGAGATAAACTCCAAGCTGCTTGCAAAGACTGAAGTTCCTCTGAGGAAGTGGAGTATCAGATCTGTCCTCAGCCTTTTCATATACCTTTTTTTGTGCTTAGTCTTTCTGGAGTGGGTCCTTTTTGGCCCAGGGTGTGGAACCTCCAGGGATCCAGCCAAGTTGACACAATGTATAGGCTACTACATCCACTTAGTCTGTTTTTACAAAGGACTTGATGTACATAGAAGGCAACTGAGTATCTAGTCCAGTGATGGCAAACTTTTTACAACTTTCCATGATATAAACATCCTGCTGTGGCATGCATGACATAGCTTTGCAACCACTGATGAAATAATTTTGTATCTTTGCTTTTCCGATTTCTATTTTAAGTGTTACCTTTAATAGAATGACTGAGATGCTACTTACATTATCTGTTTTCTTCTTACTTTGTAAGATTCATTTACTATGTACTTTTGAGCTCTGAGTTTGCAAACACCTCACACTTAATATATTTGAGAAATTAAAAACTTTCTTTTTATTTTTCATATTCACATAATTTTCTCTGGGTACTTTTCATTTGTTTTGTGATGTCATTAGTATACACTAATTCATCTTAACTTGCTCAGTTTTTAAGAATGTGATTCTGAAAATTTTTACCCCAGATCAGGTTGTTACTTTAAAGTATTGCTGTTGGATTTAGGAAAAATCCTAAATTTTTTTTTTTTTTTTTGTATTTTAGGGAAAGGTCTACAGGGTGTGCAGGGTCTCACTACTAGATTACACTCCTAGTGATCTGCCTGTTTATAGCCTCCCAAGTGCTGGGATTATAGGTATGTGCCACCATGCCCAGTCTCAAATGCACTCTCAGCATGCCCTGGGGGCAGGGCCAGCATGGCAGGCCTGGGGGATTGAACCTCCAGCCCCTGTGCCTGGTTGCAGATGCTTTAACTCACTGAGCTGTTTGGCCGGCCCAAAAATTTTTTTAGAAGAATTAAATTTTTGAATGGTAAGCAGGGATGAGTAGATCTTTTTCTTTTCTGGGGATTAACTCCAGGTCCTTCACATTGAAATACATCCCCAGCCCTTTTTAAATTTTGTGTTTTGAGAACAGGGTATTGCTAAGTAGTCCAGGTTGAGCTCAGATTTACAGACTTCCTATCCAGAACTCCAGAATCACTGGAATCACACGTGTATGCTACCATGCTAAGTACAGCTAAGTAATGTTTCTGTTAATGGAAGAGTATATGTATGTATAGTGAGGATTTTAATGACTTATGCTTATATTAGCCAGTACTTGATAATTTTATGATTTTCTGAGTTAGTGTATTGTCCAGTTATCAAAACTACATATCATGCTGGGGTTTAGCTCAATGGCAGTGTTCACCTAGTATGTGCAAGGTCCTGGATTCAAGCCCCAACACCACTCACCAAGGGATGAGATGAAATGGTCAGGGTGCTCAGCCTATTGTGTGCTAAAACTTCCTCTTGTGCCCTGTAGGTACATTGGCCTTTAGATAACCGTTATCTAAAAGGGTTATTGTGTGGATTAAGAAGTTTCCAATCATATTGCTTATGTCATAAAGGATTGTTTTGAACTCTTTCTTTTCTTAGTATTTTTAATATTTTATATAATATGCAAATATTTTGAAATTAAGTAGGAAACATTATAAGGTTGTATGTTCAACATAGATTTATAAACCAAAAAGTACTCATGATAAGGGGGTGATGATGCTTCCAAGTTTCTTAGTAGCTGGGCAGTGCCTGCACAGAGGGATCCCCAGCTGTGTCTCTTTACCTCTCACCCATCTGTGTCTGTCTTCCTTTCTCTATTGATACCTATGATTCCAATTTAATACTACAAGGTGTATTCTAATTTCTCATCATTTCTAAGCCCGTCATACACATGTACAAAGAAGATGGTATAGATATTAAACCATACCACATCAGTTTTAGTTCTTTATTTTTCCTTTCCTTTAACTTCCATGCTTTTCTGTGTATAGTTAACCATATTAGAAGGGTGATATGATAAGGTTGTCATTCTTTAAAATCATATTGTCCTTTCAGACTCTGTTCTGACTGTGCTGACCTCACCTTTACCTTCCCCGGGTGATGGGAGTGAGACTGTACCAGGGACAGTCACTCAGCCAAAGAAAATTCGAGGAATTGGGTTTGGAGATATTTTCAAAGATGGCTCTTTGAAACTTAGAACAAGAACATCCAGCAGTGAAACAGAAGAGAAAAAATCAGAAAAGGTGATAATGATGAATTTTTAGATTACCTTTATTCTTTCTCTCTTTAAACATTTTTAAAACTCTGTTACCTTTCTACTTTTGAGATTATACTTTGGTTATAAATGGGAATTACAAGGGAAACTTTTCTTTCCAAATGTATAATAATGAATGTTCTTATGTGTGAGTCTTACTAAATGAGGATGGTTATTGCTGAGTAAATTTTTCTGAGAGGGTTTATGTTTTTCAATTATCACAATATAAATGGAAGAGGTTTTTGTTTTGCTTTTTGACTTTAAGTTAAAATTTAAAAAAAAAAATTGAAGTACACATAAAGTGAGTTGTTTTAAAATGAATTCACAGGGGCCGGGGAGATGGCTCCATAGAGTAAGTGCTTCCCTGGTAAGCGCAAGGGCCTGGATTCAACCCCCAATTCCACCAAAACAAACAAACAAACAAAAAATGAATTCACAATGAAATATAAAATTAATTAGGTACCAAACTTTCCTTTGGGTTTTCCATAATGATTATATTTATTTATTTGTCCTGAAAGTATGTAATTTTTTTTATTAGCTTTTTACTGACATTGTCAAATGAAGCAAAGTTCATGAATCATAATTTGTAAGGTTTAATAAAATGCTTTATACCTAAAAGTTTTTATTTTGAGGTAGAAATAACTTCATTATGGTCTGCAACATTCCTTTCAAAGTTTTTGCTCTTTGTGTTAGTATTTTGGAGATTCAGATTATTTACTTTAGATAGGAGGCATTTTCTTTGAATTTAAGGAGTGTTTTTCTGTAGTTCTTATTTATGTCTACTCTTTGGGGGATTGAACTCAGGATCCTGTGCTTGCCAGGCAAGTGCTTATTCTACTGAGTTAGCTCCCTACCACCTCTCAAAATTATTGACTTTGACATTTCTTTCCTTATAAAATTTTTATTTTTTTTTTAATATTTATTTATTTATTTATTTATTTATTTATTTATTTATTTTTGTCTTTTTGAGACAGGGTCTTGCTATGTAGTTCAGGCTGGCTTTAAGCTCACTTTGTAGCTCAGGCTGGTCTCGAACTCACAACAATCCTCCTGCCTCAGCCTCCCGAGTGCTGGGATTACAAGCATGCGCCACCACGCCCGGCATAAAATTTTTATTTATTTATTTATTAGACAATGTGTTCCTGTGTAGGACAGGCTGGCTTTGAACTTGGTTGTGTAGCCGAGACTGGCCTTGAACTCATGGATATCCTCCTGACTCAGCCTCTGGAGTTCTGGGATTACAGGCATAGGCTACCAAGCCTGGCTTGACATTGATTTTTCTTTCTTAGTTTGCTACATACATTATCATGTAATAGTAAGTTGAATTCAGGAAAAAGACCTTTAGCTTTCTACTCTGCTCTTTCCTATCTCTGAGACTGTGTAGTACTAAGATTTTAGGATCTAACTCGCAGTTTTTGAAATTGTGCTGTAGTTATGTAACAAATGTTGGTGAAGCAATTCTTGTGTTGTGAGAGACATTAGATAGATGATTTTGGGTCCCTTCCAACTCTAAAAGTTTATGATTATATTGGATAACTATTGTTTAATAGTTGTATTAGTAATCTTAATTGTCACCATGAATAGTGTCTACCACACAGAGTGTGGTGGGTGTTGTCTCATTTTGGAGTGCATCGAAGTACATTTGCTATGTGTGTAAATGACACAAGATTTGAAAGTAGGGTGGTGAGGGTTGGGAGAAATTAAAGGTAGTATGTAGAAGATAAGTATAAAAAAATAGTGATAGGTACATTAACCATATGTTCAAATATTTTATTAAATCTGGTGTTGATCACTGTTATTTCTGGGGAAAGAACTCAAGCTCTTGTTCAAAGTAGTAAAGAATTTGTTATAGTTACAACAGAAAATGACTACGTGGACTCTGTAAGAAGTATATTACCTAAATATTTTTAGTTGGAGATAAGTGAAATAGAATTGTCTCATTTTTAAGATTTAGTGCTAACAATCCATTTTCTGGAGTCAGACGTTATAGGTTCTGATACTCACTAATACATTATTGTTATATTGGGGTATTATTTGACTGCTTCCAAATCTACAAAAGGCAAGAGTAACAATGCCTACGATGTGCAGATGATTATGGATATTAAAATATATGTAAAGAGCTTTTATTATCCTTATTTAAAACTTCTAAAATTAAATTATGATAATACATTTAATGAGCATCAGAGAACTGTTTAAGTTTTAGAAATTAATATGCATTACCCAAACGAAACAATACAAAAAATAATATGCATTACTATTTAAGGGACTTTTCAGAAAATTGAGTAATTGTAAATGGAAACTTTGTTTGACAATATCATCATTATATAACTTAATTGACCTCATCCTTTTCCATTTTAGCCCTTAGTCATACAGTCTGTAGGACCCAAAACCCAGAATGTGGAAATAACAAAAACAGACTCTGAAGTTAAAATTAAAGGTAAGTTTTTAAATAAAAACCTCCATAGGAAAGATATACTCAAATATATTGCTAAACTTGTTGGAGCCATTCCTTATAGTACTAAACAGAATATTAAATCCTACTGGAGAGGACAATGTGAAATTTGAATTTTTTTTATTTTTTTATTGTATTTGGTTATTGCAGCTTACTGTGCAGCTTGAACTTGTAGTGATCTTCCTGCTTTCAGCCTTCCCAGTGCTATACCCGGACTCTGTTGCTGGCTTAGCCCACCCTAGGGGTGGGGCTGGTGTGGCCTGTGTAGGGAATTGAACCTCGGTTCCTACACTTGCTTAAACAGATACTTTTGTCTGTGAACTATCTTGATGGCCCCTTGATGAGGTTAGACTTTGGAATACCATGTTCACTGATGTGCCCCTGCAGGTCAGAATTTATTTGACCTAGATCTTTAGTGGATATTTGAAGAATTATTAATAGAATTGTTTTTTACCAAATATTATTGGCTATGAATTTAAAGGTATAAAATATAAATGTGAATTTTTTATTTCTAATAGGGAATGGTATAAATACTGAATTGGTTAATTTCTATAAACCACTTTCCATTCTTTATTTTAGCTAAGGAGTATTGTAGAACACTATTTGCCTATGATAGCTCTAATGAAGATGAACTTACTTTTAAAGAAGGGGAGATAATTCGTTTGATAAGTAAGGTAAGGATTTTTTTTAAGTGAATCATTTAACTTGCTTATGGAAATTTTTTCAGAATTCTGCATTTTCCCTAGAATAAGTTCTGTTTGTTTCTACGGCCACAGGATCTGGTACATAAATCTCCTGAAGGTTGTTTTTGTCTTTCTTTTAAGACAGTGTCTTGTGTGGTTCAGGCTAGCCTTGCAGTCACTGTGTGTCCCAGGCTGACCTCAAACTCATGGCAATATGGCTGCTTCAGTGTTCTACTTACTGGAATTATAGGCATATGCCACCATTCCTAGCCAGAAAGTTATTTTTTTAGCTAACTTTTATTGTCTACTTTTATCATAATTGATAGAGTAGAAATTTTTCTGTGTTTTTTTTTAAAAAATGTAAAAAGCTTTCCAGATTTTTCTCCTCACTTCTATGCTATTTCTCCAATTTACCATTTGAAGCATTATTCATAACATACATAAGGAAAATAGAAAAACAACCTGAGTGTCCAGTGATACATGCCATGAAACTTCAGCCCATGGAAAATGATTAGTTGTATGAACACATGACATGATTTTGTAGCTTGAAATGAATTGTGAGACAAAATAAGAGGAAACCCCCATACTTTTTGGATATAGATAGAACAATAACTACTTATAAGAGCATTATACATGTGTCTTAATTCTATAGAGTAATTTAGAAAGTTTTTCCCATTGTTTTAAATTGACTTTGTTAAGGGTCTGAGTTCAATCCCCGCTTCTGTCAAAACAAATTATAAATAAATAAACAGACTTTATTTTAATTAGTATATATAATTAAGAAAATAATTTTTTCTTATATTTAAAGGATATAATGTTATGAAATATGAAGAGAGTGAAAATTATTGTAGTGGGGCAGGGGAGATAGCTCAGTGGAATAAAAGCTTGCTTGACAAATGAAAGGGCTTGAGTTCAATCCCTGGTTCTGCCAAACAAAAACCCCAAAAAGCAAAAAAACAAACACAATTATTATAGTGAAACAGTGAATCTATGAATGAACCCCTGGTTATCCATATCGTAAAGCATATAGAATGTATTTGCCATGAGCCCCATGTTTGTGATTTGTAATATATATTTTTTTCTTTTTCTTTATTTTAGGGAAAGGTCTACAGGGTGTTCAGGGTCTCACTACTAGATGGGACTCATAGTGATTCTCCTGTGTACAGCCTCCCAAGTGCTGGGATTACAGGCCCTTGCCAGTCTCAATTGCTGTGTCAGTGTGTGTCCCCCCCCCCCCCCCCCCAGGGCCGGCCCAGCCAGCCCTGAAATCCAGACCCATGTGCCACCTTGCAGGCACTGTAATCCGTTGAGATATTTGGCTGGCCCTGGTTTTTAATATTTTTGAGGTTGGTGATGACACTTAACTTTTTGTGCAAGGATGGATTAGGATATCGATGAGGATGGGTATTTGGAACATGTTTAGAGGAGCTTATTAATTTCTAATGTTGCTAAATAAGTAATGCTTAGTGTATAAAGTGTTAAGAATGTTTAGAAATTTATATTCTTTTTTTTTTTTTTCTTGTCTTTTTGAGACAGGGTCTCGCTATGCAGTTCAGGCTGGCTTTAAGCTCACTTTGTAGCTCAGGCTGGTCTCGAACTCACAACAATCCTCCTGCCTCAGCCTCCCGAGTGCTGGGATTACAGGCATGCGCCACCACGCCCGGCTAGAAATTTATATTCTTTCTATCTTCTTTTTCACTTCCTTTCATTTTATTCCTGAGCACCTTTGAATTTTAGGTGAAATTTCAAAGCTGTGTTTAATGTATGTATGTATGTATGTATGTATGTATGTATGTATGTGTGTGTGTGTGTGTGTGTGTGTGTGTATGTATGTATGTATGTATTTGGTACAGGATCTACAGGGTTTCACTACATAGATTGGACTTGTAGTGATTCTCCTGTTTTCATTCTCCCAAGTGCTGGGATTATAGGATGTGCCACCACACACAGTCTCAATCCCAGTCTCAGCTCACTCATGAGGCAGTGCAGGCAGGGCGCACTGGGAATTGAACTCTGGCTGCTGTGCTTTGTATAAGCAGGTGCTTCAGTGTGCTGAGCCATCTGACTGGCCTAGAGTTGAATTATTTTTAAAATATGAAACTCAACTTTCGTAACTACTGCTAAAACTACTAAGTAGGGACTATTTCTTTCAGAAGGAATTTATGATCTCCTTAGGTTGTTTTTTTCTTGTAAGATAGTAGAATTCAGTATTTTTCCTACTTTATTGTAAAATTTTCCTTGATTTTATGTTAACTCCCATTATTTTAATTAGTCTTTGTTTTGCTCTTTAGGAGACTGGAGAAGCTGGCTGGTGGAAGGGTGAGCTGAATGGGAAGGAAGGAGTGTTTCCAGACAACTTTGCCGTTCAGATCAGTGACCTGGATAAGGACTTTCCTGTATGCTTTTTTTTTTTTCTCCCAATGATAATTCTTTAACATTTTCCCAGTATTTTCTTACAGAATATTTTTGCATTGTTATTGGATAATTTTTATGAAGGAGTTTATAAAATTGTATATTTAGGTAAAAGTTACTTTAATTATAATAAAACAATAAAATAATTCAGTTTTGTGCTTATAATCCCTTCTAACAAGTTACTTCAGACTTCTTCATAATTTTTTTTTTTGTTTTTTGGATAGTTGGGTAAATAATAATTTTTCAGATTAAAAGAAACTTTATTTTTTGCAGAACTGGGAATTGAACTCAGGCCCTTATGCTTGCCAGGGAAGTGCTTATTCCACTGAGCCATTTCCCTGGCCCCTAA
The DNA here is from genome assembly GCA_004027165.1 of Ctenomys sociabilis. NCBI lineage: Eukaryota > Metazoa > Chordata > Mammalia > Rodentia > Ctenomyidae > Ctenomys > Ctenomys sociabilis. The sequence goes on along the minus strand of PVKA01008176.1, from coordinate 27,377 downwards.
AAGAAGCTATTTTTATTTAATGTTGAAATTTGAGTTTATTTCAAGTAGTGTAAAACAAGTTTTTGCCTCTTTAGGATATAGTATTTATCAGTTTTCAAAGACAGTCATTTTCATTTTGCTTATGACTTGATTGCTTTCCCTTCAGAGAGGATGTATCTGAGTTTATAATGTAAAGGAGAGCACAGTTTAGCAGTGGAAGCCTGTTGAGAAGCAGACTGTCCGGTGGAACACGGGCAGAACAGCATCCCCAGGCTTTGCATTCCCTAGTTCAGCTGTGTAGACTGTTGGCTAGCATGCTAGAGAGGCATAGGCTGTCCCAGTTATTCCTTGGCTCTGGTACCCAGTACTGAGTCATCCTTTGGCATAGTTTATTTAAATACTTTTTAAAATTTTTTTTTGTTTTTATTATATGTTTACACATTATCGCTTGTCATGTATTCTTTTTTCTTTTGGTGGCCCACTTAGCCCACCCTGGGGGTGGGGCTGGTACAGCATGTGGTGCCAGGAATGGAACTGAGGTCCCTTCACACTTGCCTAAGAAGGAGCTTTAGACCACTGAACTATCTCACTGGCCCTTGTCATGTATCTTTTTTCTTTTTCTTTTTCTTTTTTTTTCTTTTTTTGTATTTTTTAGGGAAGGGTCTACATTATATGTTCAGGGTCTCATTATTAGATCAGACTCAGAGTGATCGCCTGTTTATACCCTTTCAAGAGCTGGGATTACAGGTGCATGCCATCACGCCCAGTCTCACTTGCTGTCTCAGTGTGCTGAGCAAGGCTGGCATGGCAGGCCCAGGGATCAAACCCCTGGCCCCTTGCGCCTGCTTACAGGCACTTTAATCTGCTGAGCTATCTGGCTGGCCTGTGTATTCTTAATTTAGAGTTTTAGGGTATAAAGTCATCTTTAAAATGATGGAAGGTTATGAATTAAGGAAAGAGATCTTGCATTGCCTTGAATCTTCCCTTTGAGAGCTCTGAAGAGTGAAAATGAAGACTTCACTGTTGCTCTTACTATTTTTTATTTAAAAATGTTTCTCTTCCCCTGTCCTGCTGTCTGCTGTGCAGCTTCTCTCTGAGTTATGGCAAGAAGTATAATGGGCTTAGGAATTTCAAGGAAAGGAAGACAGGATGGAATATTCTTGCTTATTAGGACTTTTGCAGTTTATCTAATTCATCAATAGGTTTTGAAATATTTGAATGAATTTTATTAAGGAAGCTCTTCTAATGGAATTAATTTGTTCAGTGACCTTCTGTGGAATTGTTAAGATCTTAGCATTTTATCATTTTTAGCAAGAATATGCTAAGGAGAGTTCCTCATATAATTAAATTATTAGTAACCAGAATTTAACTATAATAGGCAAGTAATTGACTATATTTACCATTGTTAACAGAAACCAAAGAAACCACCACCTCCTACCAAAGGCCCAGGTATGTAAAAAACATATATATTGTTTGCCTTTCTTCATTTTTTCATATTCTAAAATGGTGATTGAGTTACATGTAAATCATTTATTTTTGAAAACAAGCACTATATTTATAAAATTGTCTAGCACTGTATAAATTTTTTTTTGGTATTTTTGGGAAGGGTCTACAGGGTGTTCAGGGTCTCACTACTAGATTGGACTCATAGTGATTCTCCTGTTTATAGCCTCCCAAGAGCTGGGATTACCGGTGCAGGCTACCACACTCTGTCTTAATTGCTGTCTCAGTGCACCAAGCAGGGCCGGCAAGGCAGGCCCGGGGATAGAATCCCTGGCCCCTGTGCCTGCTTGCAGGTGCTTTAATCTGCTGAGCTATTTGACCGCCCCTACTGTGTAAAAATTGAGTGTTCACATGCATTATTGTTCATTATTGTTATTTTAAGGTACAAATGCTACACAATTGGATGTTGAAGACAATTTGGGTACTTTTGTTATGCAAAATGTTGAATTAATATAACTGAGTTTAAACTTGTTTTAGAGAATAATGTATTGATTGGTCAGTTAGTCACTCTATGTGTTTATTTCTATTTGCAGAATAATTTCTTTATATGAAATGTTAGTGTACCTACAAGTGATTTTGAAAATAGAATCATAATGTGTAGTTGTATAATGATGTATGAGGTAAGTGTGCTGAAGCAAAGGCTGTAGAGCACTATGAAAGCCTGAACAGGTCTAGCAAAGCACAACTGCAGACACACTTCTAAATTTCTAGGCTTCTTGGAGCATCAAAACCTATTACTTGGGGCCTGTAAGATAGCTCAGAGGACTAAAATGCCTGCTTAGGCAGGCACAGGACTGCAGTTCCAAATGCTGTGCCAGCATCCCCCTGGGTGGGTTAAGCCAGCCAGAGTCTTGGTATATTGGTTCATGCCTTAGTGCCGGGGAGGCTGAAAGTAGGAAGATCACCATGAGTTCAAGCTGTGTAGTGAGACCCTGTAACAACCAAGTACATTGAAAAACATACACTCATATAGACACAAAAAAATTATTACTCTTTTAATCCTTTCCTTTGTGTTGTGGTGTATCCATAGACTACATATGACTGGTTCTGGGTTTTATTTAGTTTCATTCTTCACATAGACAGATCTCTGAATATTCCTTTGAAAGTTGAGTATTCTGTGTATTCATTTTTAGTTTCTCTGTTCTTATAAGCAGCAGTCTCCACCTTTTAGATAAAACCCATTTGTTGAAGTCTCAACTAAATATCAACATTCTGTACCTTTCAGAGATCATGCTGAAAGTTGTATAAGGCTGTTGAGTTTTTTAACAGTTGAATAAATTATGGCACATCTACAGTAGTCTTCAAGGATTAAATTTTATTTATTTTTATGACTACAAGGAAGCAAAGTTTTTAATTGCTAAATCAATGTCTACATATATTGTTGACATTGACTCATACAAAGTATGAGTAGATTAACAATTATATTAATGATAAAACTTCATGAACTTTTACATGAAACTATTTCAGGTTTTTATGCACTTTGTGCATGTACTTAAGTTAAACAGGATGAGTGAACTCCCTACTTAATTCATGAGAATCAGCTTTATAAAAAAGCATTTATGTCATCTCAGCATACTCAGTACTTTTTCAAATCCAGCAAAATCAATTAACTGACACTAGAGGACTTTGAAAGAAAAGTTGGTGATAAAGAGTATTAGGTATGAATGAGTCATTTGACAATGATTTTTAAAATTTGTTTTAATGAGAAAAAAGATAAAATAGCAATGAAACAGTTTCAAAATAGGTTAGTAGGACAGTTATAATAATACATATGTTATCTTCATAGTAGTTATTCAGAGGACAAGATGTAGACATGATAGACTTATTTAGTTATTTATTTTATATGTTTTTAAGGAAGGGTCTACAGAGTGTTCAGGGTCTCACTACTAGATGGGACTGAGTGATTCTCCTGTGTACAGCCTCCCAAGTGCTGGGATTGCAGGCCCTTGCCACCACACCCACTCTCACTTGGCATCTCAGGGTGCCCTGGGGACGGGGCTGACATGGCAGGCTGGAAATCCAACCCCTGGTTAATCTGCTGAGCTATTTGACTGGCCTTGACAATGATATTTTTAAAAAAAATAAAAAATAAAGAGACGATGCTGAACCAGGTGTAGTGGTATACACTTCTAATCCAGTGACTCTGGAGGATGAAGCAGGAGTACAAGGCTAGCCTGGGCAACTTAACAAGCACATATATCAAAAGAGAAGAGACTATGCCAAATTAGGATAGGAAAAAAAAATATGCCACCAATTATCAGTTAGGACTTTTGTCCTCTGAATTTTATTTTAATCTGGCCTTTGAACTTTAGAAGCCATTAATCTGGTTGGGAAAATGCTGAGGGAGATGCAATTTCACAGTGATCCAATGATCACCCACTTCTTCGACTCCCCCCAGAAAGGCAATTTTCATGAAACTGGCTCTAACCAAGTATATAGAAGTTAAGTGCAGGGCGAATTTGTCTTCTTTACAGAGTAGTGAGTGATCCAAAGAGGACAATGGCTTCTCATTTTCTTCTCCCCATGGAAAATACAAACATCATTTCTTCTGTAATCTAACATACTGGGTTCATTTTCAAAATGCATCACTGTGTTTCCTCACATTGTAAGCCTTAAGCAGGGATAATCAGATGATTTCTGCAGAGAGTTCCACGGTCTTTTTATTTTTTAGGCTCCTGGTCTTTTTTAACCTGGTCTTTCTCTTTTTTATTTTTTTGGCTCCGGGAAGCTTACTGTTTCGAATATTAAAGCTTTCTCCAGCCAGGAGTTCTTTTGATGTATGGGTTATTGAAGACAAACTCTGGATAATTTGTCTTCAACATTGCCCATTTCTGTTCCTAAGTGTGCTTTCTCTTTGATGAAAGTCTGATTCTGTCTTAAATAATTTCTTCAACAAAATCTCCTTTTTTTTTTCATGTATTCTAGAGTACAGGAAGGACCATCATAGCTTCTGCTTTGGCTAATCTTAAGAAGTTGTTTTATCTTGTTTACTGCAGAAGGTGTCAGCCTGAGGGTGTCCTGGGTGGGCTGCAGTTTCCTCATAGCCCAGATGGTGGCCTGGGCTGAGGAAGCTGTTATCTTCACTGTCTGGGCACCCAGCTCTAGGGCCGAACCTCGGACCCCTCAGCCTCTGTCTATGGACTTGGCAGACATATTGACCAGGGTTAAATTGTAGAATGTGGCTATTTCTCCCTAAGTAACTGCTTTATTTATGTAAAATTTTTGCTTCTTAAAAGATTTAATACAGTCTAGAATAATCTGACCCCTGAGATTTTTCCCTTGTCTTTAGCTTAATGTTTGCTGATTTAGTTCCAGGGCAAGGAGAGCATTAGTTAAAATTACACTATTTTTTGTAGAATTTAGGATTGTACGCTTACTATAAAACTTTACTATTTAGTATGGTAGACACTAACTACATGGATCTTTTAAAAATAGTTAAAATTCAATAAAATACAAATATATCTTAGTCTCAAAAGTCACATTTTATAAGCTTGTTAATCATATTTCGAACAACACAAAAATAGAAGTTTCCACCATCGCAGAAGGTTCTGCTGGGCTTTAGTGTGGCAGGTAATGTGAATTCTGAATCCTGTGTTTGACAACGACAGATCACAGAATTGTTAGGTAGTATTGACAATGACCACTCCTGGATTACAAAGGAAACAAAATCCGTACATCTTTTTGAAAAAACAACCATTTTCTGCGTTACTTTTAAATTATTGTTTATCTTTTAGTAGTATAATTAGCATAATTGTCTGTGCTCTAAAATTATTTTTTGAACATTAAGTGTTCACTTTGTTGTTTTATACCCCCAGCTCCAAAGCCTGACATGATAGCTTCAGAAAAGAAGTTTTTTCATATAAAACCCGAAGAAAAAGGTGAGGCTGACTTTCTCATTCTGCCCAGTCTTTCATTATTTTAAGGAAATACGTCTTTACAAACTTTATGCCAGCTTTTGGCAAATTCATATTTATTTTGTTTGCATTGTTTGGAGTGTTCAACAATGGAGTAGTTTATCAAGACTGATAGGAAAATAGGAACAAAAGCATTTTAGAATAGTATTTGAGTTTTTGCATATATATATACATATATATGTATATATATGTATTCCAATATATTAAAGACAACCACTGAAAATCTTTCTGTACAAAGAGGTACTTCAAATTAACAACAAAATTATACTTCTGACAAAATACATCTGGTGCCTTGAAGTGACTTTTCAAATTTACACAACAAATATATGCAATGAGTTGAAATAACAAATACTTAGGGCCAGGGAGATGGATCAGTAGAATAAGTACACTCAAACTGATTCCAATTTACATTGTTTAAAAATTAGTTAATTAGAGACAGGGTCTTACTCTCTGTAAGGCAGGCTGGTCTTAAATTCACTGTGTAGCACAGGCTGACTTTGAACTCCAGGTAATCCTTTCTCAGCCTCCCGAGTGCTGAGATTACACTAACATGACTGACTAAAGTAAATTTTCTTCGTTTCTTTTTGTTTTATTTGTTTTTGAGACAGGGTCTTCCTATGCAGACTGACCTTATACTTACTATGTAACCCAGGCTAGACTAGAACTTGCAGTGATCTTCTTAACACTGTTGGGATTACAAGTGTGCACTACCACACTCAGCCTAATTAAAAGTAAATTTTAAACATTACTTTAAAGGTATAAAAGTGAGTTTCTATATAAATATGGAAAGTGTTATTTCTTCTTTTTTTTTTGTGGAACCAGGGATTCAACTCAGGCAGGCCCTTTCGCTTGCCAGGGAAGTGCTTAATCCACTGATCCATCTCCCCAGCCCTAATTATTTGTTATTTCAACTCATTGCATATATTTGTTGTGTACTTTAAAGGTATAAAAGTGAGTTTCTATATAAATATGGAAAGTGTTATTTCTTCTTTTTTTTTTGTGGAACCAGGGATTCAACTCAGGCAGGCCCTTTCGCTTGCCAGGGAAGTGCTTAATCCACTGATCCATCTCCCCAGCCCTAATTATTTGTTATTTCAACTCATTGCATATATTTGTTGTGTAAACTTGAAAAGTCACTTCAAGATACCAGATGTATTTTGTCAGAAGCATAATTTTGTTGTTAATTTGAAGTACCTCCTTGTGCAGAAAGATTTTCAGTGGTTGTCTTTAATATATTGGATTATATATATATGCAAAAACTCAAATCCTATTCTAAAATGCTTTTGTTTCTATTGTCAGGGTTGTAGTTTAACCTAGCCTTGTCTTCTGCATTAAAGTAGTATGTCTTAATTGATTTCTCTAACTTTAACACCTTGTCTGTTTTGTATTTCATAATGTTTGGCAGGTTATTCTTTTTATTTGAGACTTCTTACAAGCAGTTTTAGGTTCACAGAAAAATTAAGCCTGGGTTAGAGGGTTCTCATATACTCTTTATCCCCACGCAGGTAAATCTTTTCCATCCATCAGCACCCTGCACCAGAGTGCTGTGTTTCCTGTAAGTGCTGTCCCTACGTGTTACTACATCTGAACATTGGTAGTTTACAGGAACATATGCTTTTCATGTTTTACATTCTGTTTGATTGGACAGATATACAGTAACACATACAGAATAGTTTCACAGCCCTAAAAATCCTTTGTGCTGTCCTAGTCATCTGTCACTCCCTCTTTTTTTTGTCTTTTTGAGACAGGGTCTCACCAAGCAGCTCAGGCTGGCCTTAAGCTCACTTTGTAGCTCATGCTGGTCTCGAACTCACAACAATCCTCCTGCCTCAGCCTCCTGAGCGCTGGGATTGCAGGCCTGCGCCACCATGGCTGGCTTGTTACTCCCTCTTAATTCTGGACAATTACTAAGTTTTTTTTTTTTTTTTTTTCTGTCTCCAAAGTATTGTATAGTTGAAATCAATTAATATATAGCTTTTCCAAATTGGTTTCTTTCACTTATTATGCATCTAAAATTTCTTCATATCTTTTTGGGACTGGGTAGGTCTGTTTTGGTGTGTTCATACAGAATAGTATTGTTTTGTGTCTGTGTAGACAAAATTTATCTATTTACTGAGGACTATCTTGATTGTTCTCAAGTTTTGGCATTTATAACCAAAGCTGCTGCAAATTGTATATGTATGTGTTTGTGTGGATATGTTTTTGGTCCATTTGGGTAAGCACCAAGGAGTGGGATTGCTGGATTGTATAATCACAGTATGCTTAGTTTTGAATGCAGTTGCCAAACTGGCTCCCCAAGTGGCTACACCACTTTGCATTCTCTTTAGCAGTGAGAGTTTTTCTACCTCTTTCCTAGCATTTGTTGTTACCTGTGTTTTAGATTTTAGCCATTCTGGGAGTTTTTCTTTTTTTGGTGTGGGGGGTGTGGGTACAGGGTCTTGCTTTGCAGGCTTCAGGGCCAGCACAGCATATATAATGGGGCAGGTGCTTAGACTACTGAGCTATCTCCCCAGCCCCTGATTTTAGCCATTCTGATAAATACGTAGTAGATATCTCATTGCCTTAATTTGCAATTTCTTTTCTTTCCTTTCCTTTCCTTTCCTTTCCTTTCCTTTCCTTTCCTTTCCTTTCCTTTCCTTTCCTTTCCTTTCCTTTCCTTTTTTCTTTTCTTTTCTTTTCTTTTCTTTTCTTTTCTTTTCTTTTCTTTTCTTTTCTTTTCTTTTCTTTTCTTTTCTTTTCTTTTCTTTTCTTTTCTTTTCTTTTCGAGGAACCAGGGATTGAACTCAGGCCCTTGTGCTTGCCAGGCAAGCACTTATTCTACTGAGCCATCTCTTCAGCCCCAAAAGTTCAGAAGGGATTTTTTTTTTTTTTGGCTCTGGCTCAGGATGCCTTAAGGGCAGGTCTGGAAAGGCATGAAGACCTGGGGATCGAACCACAGAACCCTGAGCCTGACTGATTTTAGTTTGCAATTTCTTAATGACATCTGATGTTGACCATTTTGTCACATGTTTATTCACCATTACATATTTTGTGGGGTGAATTGTATGTTCAGGTTTTTTGCCTTGCTTTTAATCATGTAGTTCATTTTCTTCTTGTTTTAAGAGCTCTTCATATGTATTGGGTAACAGTCCTTTGTGGCATCTGTCAGTAATCCTTTATCACATATATTTTTTGCAAATGTTTTCTCTTAGGTCTGTGGCTTGTTTTTTTTATTATTATTATTTTTTTGGTATTTTGGGGAAGGGTCAACAGGGTGTTCAGAGTCTCACTACTAGATTGGACTCCTAGTGATCTGAGTATTTACAGCCTCCTAAAAGCTGGGACTACAGGCGGGCACCACCATGCCCAGTCTGTTTTCTTTCTCTGGCTTGTTTCCAGAGAATTTAAAAAAATTTTTAGCATGAATCTGGGGAATGATGGTTCACACCTGTTGTAGTGGATGTCTAACTGGTGGTCAACTTATTACACCCAGCTGGTGCTGGGTATAGGAGGTACACCTGAGTATTGTTGTCAGTAGCCTTTGGGCAGAGCAGGAGGAGCTGTCAAAAATGCCATTAGGGATGCTGTTTAGAGAAGCTCTTGGAGCTGTTAGAGCTGTTGAAAGATGCTATTTCTCTTGGGCTGTTCTGCTGGAGGACCTTGTCATGCTGGCTTTCCCAGTGAATTTGGAGGAGCTCTGGTCCTCACCTTGAGCATCACTTCCTGGCTCCAGAGGGGAAGATGGTGCACTGCTTAGCCTCATAGAGAAGCTTGTTGCATTAGCTTTTCTGATGAGAGCTTGAATTTTCTCATTACTGGAGGAGCTTGGGAACTCACTGTTGCTGAGAATGGCTGTGGTATTTTTGAGGGAGCTCTAGTGCTTACCTTGAGCATTGCTCCCTAGCTCCAGTTCAGACCCCTTAGCTTGCTAGCACAGATCCTTCATCCTGTTGAGACCCTGTAAACCCTGTACTAGATACAAAATAAATAAATAAAATAAAATTAGATAGTGATTTCCCATACTTCTAGCTTCTATCATTGGGCCTTTCTAGCACTGATCCATGAGGCAGGCCTGCATGAGATATTGTTGTGGACTCTAGGCCTCCTGTTGAACTTGTGGGAGGGATTGTTATGAACTCTAGGTTTTCTGCTGACTCATGCAGGATATTAGAATCTAGGCCATCATCTAGAGTCTTTAGTGTTTGTGTGGACAAATTTCCTACATTTTTGTATATGATTTTGGCTGATTCATTATAAAATGCTATTATAAAATGTGTCCTGTATTGTACTGTTCCCCTTGTAAAAACCCCAAACCACAACACCTATAATCCCATGACTTGAGAAGCTGAGCTATATCAGGGCCAATAGCAAGACACTGTCTCAGAAGATCCAAAAAACATCAGCTTAACAATAATTTTTTTGTTGAACATGCCTCTGGTGTTTTATCTAAAAAGCCACTGCCATATTATCCAAGGCCTTCTAGATTTTCTCCTGTGTTATCTTCTAGTAGTTTATTATTTTTTTTATATTTGGGTTTGTGATTTCTTTTGAGAGTTTTCTGCATTCATTTTTGTCCAATTGTTTTCCACACCAGTTACTGGAAGTCCTTTCATTTTATCAAATCTTGAAGTCCAGATTAGAAGGCCTCCAATAACTGACCCCCAGATTATATTATTGGTAATTTTTATTTTTCACTGTTCTCATTTATAAGCATAACCACTTTCAATTTCTTGAACATGTCTTTATACTTTCATATCTTTCTTGTAAACTTGCAGTAGAGGTTTTAAATTATTATTTTTTTTTAATTTAAGAATTGTAAAATGATGATTCTAAATTTTTTTTGTGGTACCAGGAACTGAACCCAGGACATTGTGTTTGCCAGGCTCAAAGAGCTATGTTCACTAAGCTATCTAAGCTATCTCCCTGGCCCCTCTAAATAATTTTTATGCTTAGTAAAAGTATTTTTTAGTCTCAAATTAGTCCTTGATACAGATAATATTAGTGTGAGTTTCTTTTTTTTTTGCGGAACCAGGTATTCAATTCCTTTCTGCTTGCCTGAGAAGTGCTTATTCTACTAAGCCATCTCCCTGGGTGTGATTTTGAATCAGTTGGTTTTAGTATCTATGCTAATTGAAAAACAAAGATAAAGCACTGAATATAAGAAGTATATTGCAGTCTTTCTTAACTACTTAGGATTTTTTTGTGAGATTTTATTCAGTCACATTGCCAACTTCTCAACATTGTTAAACTGTGAAAATTTAGTTAGTGAGGGCCATTTAGATAGCTCAGTGGACTAAAGTGCCTGCTTAGAGAGAGCACAGTGGCTGGGTTTGATCTCTGTCCTGCCTTGCCAGCCTTGCCCCTGGGAAGTGCTGAGACAGTAACTGAGACTGGGTGTAGTGGCACATACCTGTAATCCCGGCACTTGGGAGGCTGAAAACAGGAGAATCACTATGAATCTGATCTACATAGTGAGACCCTGTAACCCTGTACTAGATACAAAATAAATAAATAAAATAAAATTTATATAGTGATTTCCCATACTTCCTTAGTGAGTTCATCTTATAAAACAATGTAGGATGTTATATATATATATAATTTGTTCAAAATCTTGGCCATGATGGAATCACAGAGTCTGGATTTACCTTTCTGAGTTGAACAAGTAGAAAACTCGAGAAATAGATAAAATCGTGGTGTTTAGACATCAGATGTGAAGACAGCATAGAGTGATGAACATTGAGACAAAGGAAACTTACTATGGCTGATGGCCTAAATGCAACTCATTCGAGCCTGCTTAACCTCCCCACCCCTGCTTGCCCTTCCCAGCCTCCACTAGTGATAGAACCAAGGCCTTGCTTGTGTTAGGTAGGGGCTCTACTGAGCTACATGCCCAGCAGCCTTAGTTTTTCTTAACATTTGATTTCCCCCTCTTTTTAATCATGACCTTTTAAGTTAGGTTGTTATGTGGCATTAGAGTTCCTACTGCATTTGGTTCTCATTCTCTTTTTTTTTTTTTTTGGCGGGACCGGGATTGAATGCAGGCCCTTGAAGCACTTATTCCACTGAGCCATCTCCCCAGTCCCTGCATTTGGTTCTTTACATTTCAGTTTCAGAATGTCATCTAGATTTATAAAATACCACCATTTAAAATAAAAAAAAATGTAGGTGTTATTTGTTAATCAGAACATTATTAGTGGTTTTTGTCCCAACTAAGCTTTTTGTTGTGGTTATTGGAGACAAGGCCTGGTTATAATAGTTCAAGCTGGTCCTGAACTAACTGTATTGCCCAAGCTGGTCAAGAACTCAGCAACCCTGCCTTAACCTTCTGAGTACTGGGATTACAGGGATGTGCTACAACACTTGGCAAAACTCCTTATGCTTATTAAATTGTGCCAGATAGCTCAGCGGATTAAAGAGCCTGCTTAGGCGGAGTGCAGCATCCAGGGTTTGATCCCCATCATGCCATGCCAGTCCCTCCCGCAACATGCTGAGAAAGTGATTGAGACTGGGTATGGTGGTTCACTCTTGTTATCCCAGCATTTGGGAGGCTGAAAACCAGAGAATCACTGAGTCCTATCTACATAGTGAGACCCTGTAGACCTTGTAGACCCTGTACTAAAGCACATAAAAAATAAAAAAGTAAATTGTAACTCTTAATGCCCCCATAAGGTGTAACTTTGAAACAATACTTACATATAAAGATAGAGGATAGGAAAGCTAATGTCTGTCTCTGCCTATTGCTATTTCAGCTTGACAGAACTTAAAGAAATAGAGAACCAAAATTTTTTTTTTTAATTTTATTTTCATAAATTGTTTTAATAGCTTACTGAATATTGTTTGATCACTAGATGAAAAATCACTGCTAGAGCAGAAACCTTCTAAACCAGCTGCTCCACAAGTCCCACCCAAGAAGCCTACTCCACCCACCAAAGCCAACAGTTTGTTGAGATCTTCTGGAACAGCTTTCCCAAAGCGACCTGAAAAACCAGTTCCTCCACCACCTCCTACAGCCAAGTAAGTCTACCTAACCTCCTCGTCCTCCTCCATCATTGTCGTCGTCTTCTTCATCTTTGTCATCGTCGTCCTCTTTGTTCTCTTTGTCTTCTTGTGTTCTACGTCGTCGTTTTCGTCTTCATTGTCCTCTTCATCTTCTTCATCATCAGCTTCTTCGTCATTGTTATCCTCTTCTTCATCTTCATCATCTTCTTTGTCATTGTCTTCTTTGTCGTCTTCGTTGTCTTCTTCTTTGTCTTCGTCTTCGTTTTCGACTTCGTCTTCATCTTCTTCATCTTCATCTTCATCTTCTTCCTCTTATGCCAGGCAGGTGCTGTGCCACTGAACTGCATCCCTGGCAAGTGTACCTAACTCTAATTTAGCTAATTGTGTTACTTTGGCCCAGATGGCTCTATCACCTTTCTAAATCTCAAATTAATTCTTTTGAGTATTTGTTCTCTGTACTTCCTCTATAGGTTGTTATAATTCTGTTAAATGTAATCTTATATTCATAATAAGTGGATATAAACATTTTTACACTTCCAGTTTAATGTGGCCAGTTGTAAGATAAAAATTTATGTTTTTGAAGATCATTTTTATGACAGAAAGTAATCAGAATTATGTTATAAAATCTTCACTGTTTATAACAGTATAATATTAAGGATCACCATAGTATGAAAATGTCATATTTCATACTCAAGTGATTTTTTTTTGTGTGTGTGTGTGTGTTTGTTTTTCTCATTTCAGAATTAATGGAGAAATTTCCAACATCTCATCAAAGTTTGAAACTGAGCCAGTATCAAAACCAAAGCTAGATTCTGAACAGTTACCACCGAGACCAAAATCAGTAGACTTTGATTCATTTATAGCAAGAAGCCCTAAAGAAACAGGTAAGGCATCATGGACAGAGGCAGTGCATTAAAACAGTGTGGTTAGCAGTTTTAGAAGCTAAGAGAATTGTGAATGGGTAGATAGGAAATTTGTTTAAAATCTAGTAGGTAATGTAGAAAAGTAAGTGAAGATAAGTTGGGAAAATCTTTAAGGTTCTTACAGGTCAGAGGATTCTTATTGATCAGGTGACAGAAGTGGGTATATGTTTTCCTAATGGTCAGAAGATGGAAATGAATGTTGAAGAAATTGCCCGTTGGTTGTTCCATCTGTTTACAGTGGAATGGCAGACATACACTGTCTGATCAGACAGAGGAGGGTTCACCTTTAATTGTTTAAAGACAAAGTGATTTAAACTTTCAGTGCCAACACTAGTTTATATTCGATAAGACCTAAAAAATATTTTTTAAGTCTAGAGATAGTTTTAGAGGGTATACTTTTTATGGCTGTATATATCAAAAGGCTTTACTTCCTTTGATAAATCTCGTTTCTTTACATTATGACTGATTTTTCAGTACATTAATCACCTTTGTCTTATCTACATTTTCTGATTTTTAAGCCTTATTAGTTATAAAGTGGAAAACTTGACAGAGGTATCTAAAATTTCTTCCCATTTAAAATATTATGCAAACATTATTTTATGGTAATGGTTTAATTTTATTATGCTACCCATTTCTCTGTAGCCTTTTACATTTTTCAAAGCGCTTTTCTATATGTTCTCTTTGTAGTAACTCCAGAAAATAGGTATTATTTTCCTCATGTTTCATAAGCTGTAGAGAGACTTTAAATGTACAAAATCACATAAGTGAAAAGAGAAATCTTAGCTGGGTGCTACACACACTTATAATCCCAAAACTAGGGAGACTGAGGCAGGAAAATCTTGCGGAGGCCAACTTGGGCCACATGGTGTGTTCAAGACCAGCCTGAAAAAAGGGGGAAAAAAAAGAAGACTCTTTAAATTCTTTTATATAAAGATTTTCTTATTGTGTCCTGTACTTTAAAAATTTATTATTATTAGTTATATATTATACACAAATACACACTTCAGTGTTAACATTTCATATTTCTATTAAAAGTTTTTTTTTTTTTTTTAATGTGGTATCAGGGCTTGAACTCAGCACCCTGTGCTTGCCAGGCATGTGCTTATTCTACTGAACTATCTACCCAGACCCTCTGTTTAAACTTTAAGGCCAGTTATACTTATTTTTTTTGGGGGGGGTGAGGTGTCACTGTAGCAAAATACGCTCTTTTTCAGGTGATCTTAGTTTTCTTTTTTAGTTTGCCAATGCAAAGACTCTGCCATAACATGTTCATCACTAGGCCAAAGGTTCATAGTTCTCACCACTGGGTGGCTCTGAATCACCAGTGGAACGTATGTGACTGTCCTATATACCATCAGTGGTACTGACCACCAACATGACAGGCATATGCCACTGGGGTTCATGCCAGCAGGAGTGTATTAAGTGTGGTCTCCTTTCAGTCTTTTGATGGGATATTTCCTCAGTCTGTTTGTTATGTATTTGGGTACTGTCTGATGCAGATGATGCCTCACTCATTAATTTTTGCTAATTCAGATGTTGATTATAGTTTAGACAAAGTTATTGCAAAATACACAGTGTATCTTGAAAATTCATGTTAGGCAAAAATGAGAAAAAGACTTTAAAAACTTTAAAAATAAAATAGTATCAGTTTTTAAAAATCAAAATATACTCAGAAATGTGTTTTCAAAATTTGTAGTTGTCGGAAAACAGATTTATAGTTTCAACTCTGGGAACAAAAAACTTGATATTTTAGTATCTTTGGAATTTACAGTTTTCTGTAATCTTTGTCACAAAAACCTTAAATGTTGATAGAGTCCCTTTGGAAAATAGAGTAACATTTAGAACCTGTGTTTTTCTGTTATTTTGTACATTTGCCAAGGTTCAAAGTTACACATTTTAAAAATAGGGTCCAGGGAGATAGCTCAGCAACATAAGCACCAATGTGGCAAACACAAGGTCCTAAGTTTGGTCCCTAGTACCAAAAAATAAACAAAAAAATAAAACTAGCCACTAAGTTTTAGAAAACTTGAAACACATAAAAACTTCTTAGTAAGAGTTCCATTATTAGGTGTCGTAATAATTTAGATGAAATGATACAGTAGATAGTGCACTGAATTTGCAGTTAAAAAATGTGGGTTTTATTTATTAGCTGGCTGGTCATAGGTGAGTTGTTTGTCTAAATTTATTTTTTCTTGGTCACCTCACAGCTGAATGATGGTAGTTGCTGTGTCTGGCAGAGTGCCCAACACTGATACTATAAGTGGTCTTTTTCTTCTGCCCTCTCATCCTGCCCCCTGATATTGTTAAGTCCGTTCCATTCTGTTTCTCCTTTATACAAAGGTTATAACTTCCTGATATTATTTTCACACAAAATTTTTCTATTTTTAAGCTGCATATAAGCATTTATATATAAAAAATAATATATACAAATATGATTTCTGGCTTTTGTACATATAAGGAAGTCACTCAGAATCCTCAGTTAAGTTTTTCTTTTTAATATTTTATCTTTATAGTATTTTATCTCTTGATTATTATATTTCTCTCAAAGAATTTGTGATGGGGTTTTTTCTAGTAAAATTCCTACTGAATAGTAGACATAGAAGTGTTATTTGATATGAAGTAGGAGTGAGTTTCTAATATTAATTTCCTAACTCATATTATAGAATATCACATAAGACATTTGATTTTCATATATAGTATCTATGAGATATTTTAAAGGTTATATGGAATCACATTTGCATTGCAAGAAATTTAAAAATTTTTGGCATATTAAGATTACAATTTTGCTCCCTTGTTGTAATTACTGTCATACACTGAAGATTAGCACTTCATTTCAAGGTAATTTTAATTACAAGTATACTACGAGGTGTTAGTTATATTGATTATGATTGTGGCCTCTTAGAAAGTACTAAGCTGTGCTTTGAGAAACCATCTTGGTATTATTCACTGAGAAATAAAACAAGGCTTTTTTAAGCTTAATGTTTTCTGCCTATATATTGTATATTTTATATAATACTAGTATTAACTTTTTCCTTTTAAAGAGAAAGGAATAAATCTAAAGTCAAATATATATGTACATGTTTAATAACCTGCAATAGCCATGTTAAACATTGAAATGCTTCTATACTTTTTGAACTGTTCCTTTTTCCTGCTTTGTAAAATAATTTTTTTTGGTTTAGTCTTTTTTCTAGACATTCCTATCCTTGACTTTTCTTTCCAGATTTTGTTTCCTAGCCTGTTTCCATGTTTTCCTTCTTACGTGTCAGGAAATTATCCTACCCTTCTCCATTTTGGTAAGACAATTTATAAAAGAAGTCAAAATAGTGTATCAGTATAAGTAGGTGGTGCACACTGATTTTTTTTCTTTGTAATTTTATGAAAAAAATGTACATGTTTGTCTGTCTATTGTAACCCTTTTGGTTTTCCATTTTAAAAGAAAATGATGTTTATATTGGAAAATTTAACTAATACACTTGAAAATACTCTTTTGATAAAAGATTTTTGTTTTTTAAATTGGCAAATTAAAGTGAGAGTCTTTTCTCCCAAAATTGGATATAGACAGAAGTATATGTTTGGCGAGGTGACAGATGTCATTGCAAGACTTAAGTGGTTGTTGGTGCCTCTTCATGTGCATGTACCGTGTAAAGCTATCATTATCAAACTCAGGTACATTGAGAAGAATTTAGAGCTGTCCTGAGTTCAAAATGTGCACTGTCCATTTTAGTAACCTAATAGTTTAAATGGAGAACCTGAGAGAGTTATAGAATGGTAAAATTTTGTCATGGTGTTGTAGCCCGAACTGGACATACAGAAGGCATTTACATGAACATGGTATATTTTGTAAATCTACATTTTACTTTTTCAGTTTCATTTCTCTTACTTTCTTCCATGTTTTTCTGTTTCTTTTTCTTTCTGCAAGTTGCTTTGATATGCATTTGAAAATAATCTCTGTAGTCAAAATGATTGAGTTTTACTTTTCAAAATAGTGGTTATCAATTCACATTTATGAGTGTAAAAAATTTTTAACTCTTGGAGCTAGAAGATTTTTTAATATGCCTTTTAAATACTGAATGTTTTCTTTAAGGGGCTTATAGATGGAATGATACATACTTACATGTATTTAAATTCAATCTCTTAGCTGGACATGATAGCACATACCTGTAGCACTTGGGAAGATGAAGCTAGAGGATTGCTGAGAGCTCAGTAATGAATTTAGGACTAACCTGAGCTACACAGCAAGACATTGTCTCAAAATATCTCCCACTCAAAATCTATTTAAACTATGTCATACATTTTCCATTGAAGTCATTAATGTCTTATGATTCGCTATATTTTGTAATTGTAGACAGTTATGAAAACACTTAAAAAATAAGCATTCTGAGAAAGGAGTGAACTAGTTTAATCCAAGAGAGAATACATGGAATAATCTTTGGGAAATAAAATTCATAGGGAGCTTGCCAGATAGCGCAGTTGTGTAAGGTGTGGCTTTGGCAAATCCAGTCAGGCACAGGGGATGGCAGTTTGATCCCCAGCTCTACATGCCACACCAGACTTGCCCATTAGGCAGCCTGAGCCAGATTCCCCACCCCCCAAAAAAATATCCTTCTCAAAATTTGGGGGGAGAGGGAAGAAGGAACTCCAGAGTTAGAGGATAGAGAAAAATAAAAATGCAGACTTCAAAGACAAAAAAGCCACAACCCAAACCAAATTTTAAATGTTCAAAATTGGCAGCACAAAATCAAAGCTCTCGGGGCCAGGGAGATGACTTAGTGGTATGAGCATTTCCCTGGCAAGTGCAAGGGCCTGAGTTCAATTCCCAGTTCTGCAAAAAAAAAAAAAAAATCAAAGCTCTCTCCTGACTTGCACTGTGGCAGTCTGAATGCCCCACAAAACAATTGCTAAAGACTTTAGGAAAACAGATACACAATAAAAGTAACTAGACACAAAGCAGCCAACTTTCAAAAGCTAACTATTTTGGATTGCAGATGAGGATAAATTTAATGTTCAAACAACCTATGTCCATTTGGAAAT